>CAEGAG010009156.1:0-69789 GCA_903067065.1 Brachyrhaphis terrabensis | reverse complement strand
TGTCATCTTGAAAGGCAATAAAAATAGAATAGAGGCAACAACAGGCTAGTACGGTATGCTAACGTTACATGACACATAAACAACGAACTGAGAACGTGCCTGGTATGTTAACATAACATATTAAGAGTTATTCAGATAATTATAGCATAAATAACATGCTAACAAGTTTACCAAACCATCCGTGTCTCTCCAAATCACTAAACGCAATGACATATTCACGTCGCTTGTAAACAGCTCGGCTAACTTCTTCTACCTCTCCGAAGGTAGAATAACACAAGCCTAGAGCGCCCTCTTGCGGTTTAGTGTGAAAATAACATGTGATATGATATAATGATGTACTAATTTCCACACATAAGTCGTCCGGAGTATAAGTCGCACCCCCGGCCAAGCTATGAAAAGAACTGCGACTTATAGTCCGGAAAATACGATGTGTGTGTGTGTGTGTGTGTGTGTGTGTGTGCGTTTGTATATATATATAATGAATTAATTTTATATATGTATGAAATATATATAGCCACATGTTTATTTTATATAAACATATATATATTTCATTTAGCTTAAGCAATTCTGATTATTTTTTCTTCAAAATAGCTGGATTTTCACATTTATATATAGCATATTTATATGTGTGTGTGTATACTATATACATATATATAGTATGTTATTTAGAGAGTTTAAGGACCTGTATGGGTCCATCTGGCCATGTAAAGAATCTATATTCAACAGAAAATGTGGTTGAGTTTCAGGCAAATTGATCTTGTTTTCATATAAAATAAAAGCAGTAGTTACAGAAAATAAAAACAGTAAAATATCTAAAAAATGTCAACAAAGCAAAAATGCTAAACTCTCATCTTGCATGATATTGTATGAACTCTAGGTGGCGCTTGTTGAGTGTCCGGTAGGGTCTATGTGAACTCACATGCATACTAAAATCCATGAGTTTCAATCAGGATGTAAAAATGAAGCCAGTTGTCAAGGATTTCAAATAAATATAAAAATGTCTTGCTATTATATGACTATTGGGCTTGCCATATTTCTACCCCTGGCTCTCTGCTGCTGTTTTATCCAGGGAAACTGCAAGTTTTCAGCACACTACAGATTAAAAACAAGCAATCAGCCTGTCGTCAGCAGACAGTATTGCATTAGTTTGGATTGGAGTTTGGATATAACTTAAGGAACAAGCTAAATAAGGAATTAAAACAATGTCAAAATTTTATATACACAATATAGAAATATGGGTGAGAGTTAGCACAAATGTTTATATGTAAACTGAGGCTAACAAATATGAGTGTGTGTGGGTATATATATATATATATATATATATATATACTGTATATATAATTATTTTTCATCTTCTTTTTTTTCTCCACCTTTTCAAGCACGTTAAGATCATTGTAGTGCTTTAAGTGGTACTAGCTCTAGCACTTAACAAGAAGAGTACCTTTTCTGAATGAAACAATTAATCATTGTATGATTGTTTGTCAATATCCAATATCTGAGTGAACTTGAATTTAGAAAGTCAAAATGTAAATGAATCCAATGGGAGTGGGGGAGGACTGTTGTTGTTCTTTTATTCACAACAATACAACCAGACTGTTTCTGAAACTTTCTGCAGTAAATGCAGTTTATATTTATTTATTAATCAACTGATTGGGGTTACCTGCAGGGCTTCTCTGGTGTGTTGCATCTCCGTTGCTGTATGATAATAAGGCAAGATATCAGAGAGCTGGCCCTCTGTCTCTAGAGGAGGAAGAGACGCCAACATCTGCTTCAGATGGCTGATCCTCTTCTCGTGTGCCTACAAGCAGGAAGAAGAAAAACAGATTTATTCGTCAGCTTTCAGACTGACTTGTAACATCCTCTTACTGCTTCTCTGTTTGGTGCTGAGTTGTTTTTGTGCAGACATCACCTGAGTGTCTCTGTGGCTTTCAGAGAAGCTCCTCCTCATCATGTCGGTCACTCGGAGTGCTTCGACCCGCAGCAGGTTTAGGATCATGGTGTAGGTCAGTCTGAACTGGGACTGGAGGATGGTGGGCTTTCCCTAAACCGAACAAAGACAGAAATCAGGTGAAACTGTTTCTGAAACTTTCCAGCAGAAAGCTCAACTGCAGGTTATAGTTATTTATTAATCAATTTCTATTTTTTTTAAGTCTCTTTTGGGATGGAGTGTCTTTTGAAGAATACATTTATTGCCGGACAAAGCAAAGAAGGATCAAAAAATCTTGTTGAAACGATTAATCGTGGTGAACTGAAATAATCGTCAACTAATTTAGTAATCGGTTAATCGATAACTGGAGTATATAGACTCAAAAAAGGTCATTTTTTACTAAAATGACCTTTTCATAGCAAATGGTAATTTCACCCCCAACATATTCAGAGCAGTAATTAAGCCAAAACTATACAAAATATGTATACATTTTGCATTCAAGACAAAAACAAACAAAAAAATATATATATTTTCTACCCAAACCTCTTCAAGTTCACTAAATGAATGCTACTGCATGTTAGGCAATAAAATGTTTATTTTCTTATTAAAAAAATAAAATTTTCTGCATCTTTTAGTGTGTTTTATGGTCGTTGAATAAATAATAAAGATCTAGGCCCATGATGAGTGGAGAATTTGTACATCTTAACAGTCGGGAGGTTCTGAAACAGCACATTTTCACTCCCATCCCAAAAGCCTCTGCTGTGAGTTTTTAAACCTGGAGGGACTCACCATCATCATGGCGTGCAGATCGGCCATTTCATGAACGCCCGCTTTACACAAAATGATGACTGTTCCTGTGGCGTCCAGGCCTCTCCTTCCTGCTCTGCCCGCCATCTGAATGTATTCGCCTTGAAGAGCGGATCAAAATGCAGAAGATTGGATCAAAATGCTGCTATTTATCCAATGACGGAGAAAGCTAGGAGCGCTTCAAACCTGGAAGCAGGTTCCTGAAGCCGGTGCCGTCGTGTTTCCTGATGCTGTCGAACACCACGGTCCTGGCGGGCATGTTCACTCCCATCGCAAATGTCTCCGTGGCGAACAGCACCTGGGGACAGAAACGAGCGGGGAAGAAATTACAGCAAACAAACAACTGTCTTTATTAAGTGTCCCATTATTTTTCCTTGAACAGGTTAGGATAGATCTATGGGCGATACCAAACATCATGTTCATTACATTTTTTGCACAAAATCATCATTTTAGGTTTAGAGCCTCTATATAAATCCTAATAAACTGTTATTGCTCATTTCCCTAACTCAACATTTACACTCACATGTGAAAATGGATGCAAACGGGTGTGCAATTATACAACTCTACATATTTGAAAAGCAGAAGTAGATCCTCCTGCACAATCAACAACAATGTAGCAAGTAGTTTCTGGATGACAGGTCAACAGAGTGCAGGGTTTCCCCCAGTATATTATAAGCCTGATGGGCCACCAGGCTTTACTTGCACTCCCACCAGGCTTAGCATTGTTTACTAATTTTGTTTTTTATTGTTTGGCTTTTTTAAGACTTTATAGTTGAGATTTAGGTATTTTTAATAATGTCTTCCAATAACACACAATTACCTAATAATATTTAAACATTTTCTGTCAACATTAAAAAATTTTTAACTCAAAAACATGGTAGGTCGCTGGATGCCTGCCCTATCATGCCCCTACCACTGGGCTTACCAGGTTTTCTGGGGGAAAACCTCCTTTTGGTAAGGCAAGATAAGGTAACATTTGATAAAGTTTCATAAGATAAGATAATCCTTTACTAGTCCCACAAGTGGGAGATTTTAGCTGCATAAATATAGCGTTAAAACCAGCTGATTAATGTGTTGGAACTTAGCTTGGGTTGCTAGGTAACAGGCTATGCTTCGCTGGGGTTGCTAGGTAACGATGCAGTGTGACTTAACAATCAGGTGGTATTTAAAACAGCACATTTTCAAGACACCAAAAGACATTAACATATTGCCAAAATACGGCTGTTTAAGCATTTGAGCAGCTTTTAGAAGCATCTGAGACTCAGATCCAAGTGTAAAAACCTGAAAATTGTGAATTCTGCACCGTAGATCCTCTTTAATCTAAAAACCAACAGCGACCGACCTTTACGAGACCTCGGGAGAAAAGCATCTCGATGACCTCCTTCAGGATCGGGAGGATGCCGCTGTGATGGACGGCGATGCCTCTCTTCAGAAGGTCCCGCATGAGCAAGATCTGCACAAGCAAGTCCGTTTATCACAAAATATTCTGCTATAGTGCACAGGAACAGTTAGTCAACAAGACAAGACAGGTTTTCTGTAGGTTTTAGGTCTGAAGACTGAGAAGAAGGTTGATTTTTACATGTTTTCCAAATACATGAAAAACATAAAACTAACCAGTTACTTTTAAGTTGGTTTTATCTTAATTCAAGTGTACTTGGTGAGATTAGGTGTTTTTACTGTGTATAATATTCTAAATATCTGAATAATTTCACTTTTGGTTTTCAGAAACTGAAAGCCATAATCATCAGAAATAAACTAAATCAATTGAGTTACATCTCAGTTCAGATCAGCTTTCTCTGTTTATATAGTTGCAGCCGTTCACCTGCGGCAGCTGCCGGTCTCCTCCTCGCAGCCGACTGAGGCTCTTCTGGAAGAAGGAGTGGATCTCCGCCTTCTCTATGGAGGTGGTGAGGTCCATGGAGTCCAGCGAGCGGGCGTTCTCGTCGCATCGCGTCCGAGAGAAGGTGAAGGCCACCACGGGGGTCTGCTGCCGCTGGGACAGGAAGTGTAGCAGCGTGAGCCACACCGCTCGGTCCTGGAGGGAAACAAAAAGGACGAAATGTGAACACAAAAACTGTGATGGTGGGTGGAACCAAGAGGCAACGCAGGACGATTACCTGGCTGGCAGAAGTGTGCTGAGGCGTGCTCTTTGTGCCGAATGACTGGGCGTGTTTGCTGGTCCGCTCCTTCTTTGTATCGACAGCAGTGTAGTAGCTGAACAGACAGAGTTTTATTTTTATTTACTGAGACCATTGCCTGGAAACCGCCGGTATTTTTATTAATTTGGGAAAAGTTTCATGTTGAGACAGCACCTGCAGTTGTCATGCCAGGCCACTAGATGGCACTATGTGTTTAGCATGTCTATCAAACACATCTCACTAGTTTCCACTAGTTAAGTTTTAAACCTTAACTCATGTACAACAGAGTATTAGGCCCATAACAGAAAATAATTTAAGTCATAAAATTACCTGAGTAAAGTAAATATCACAAGAAGTTACACAAGAATAAAATTTAATTAAAACAAGAATAAAGTCAGAATTATAAGAATAAAGTCATAAAATTAAAAAAATAAAGTAATAACATTACAAGAATAATGTCAATATTACAAGAAATTATACCAGAATAAAGGCGAATTAATACGAGAATAAAGTGTATTACAAGAAGTCGTATGAGAACAAAGTCACAGTATTATGAAAATAAAGTCATAATGTTACAAGAATTAAGTTGAAATATTCTGAAAATAATCGTAAAATTACAAGATTAAAGTCATTATATTACTTGAATAAAGTCAATATTATGAGAATAAAGTTGCAGTGTTATGAAAATTAAGTCAAAATAATGTGAGAATAAAATTGTAACAATATAAGCAAAAGTCTGTATTACAAAAATAAGGTCATAATATTATGAAAATAAAGTGATAAAATCATAATACTACGAGTTATTCTTGTAATACTCTGACTTTTTTCTCATAATAATATGACGTTATTCTCATACAAGTTTATTCTTATGATATTATGACTTTATTTTTGGAATTTTATCACTTTATTCTCATAAGTTTTTTATTTTCTTATTGCGGCCCTAATACTCCGTCACACTCTCAGGTAACACATATATTCCTTTTCAGAAAATATGATAAACTGAACAGGTTAAGTAGCGCAATGCTATCCACAGTTGTTTTTGTTATCTCCCCTGGTATGTGTAGAATAAACCCTGAAGTCATCCGTTCTGCACACATGCGCTTTCACACCTGCAGAGCTCTTCACACCTCAGCTGGGCTGCTACAGAAAAGTTTCACTCTGACACCTGATGTCAAAAAGCGCCGGTCAGAGAGACTGGTCACTGGTGTCGTGTAAACGAGCGGGTGGAGAGACGTACCCTTTGGTGAGGAAGTTTCCTGCAGCGTCCACCAGCAGGAACATCTCCTTCTGGGTCTTGGTGCTGTTTCCGGTGTACAGGTGATGCTCCAAAGGTACGGGCCGCTTCATGGTGCTGATCACGTAAATGTGCCTCTTCTTAATACGACTGGGGACCAAAGGACTCGGGTTAGGAGTTTCAGAACAGATTTATAGCCTCCAACTTCCGGTTTAGCTTTGAGAAGTTACTAGGGCTGAAATGATTAATCCGATTAATCATTTTGGATTAATCATGATTAATCTGATTTATCATGAAGACTAATCCGATTAGTCGTGATTAATCTGATTAATCCGATTAGTCATGATTAATCAGACTAATTGTGATTGATCACGAATAATCTGATTAATCACAATTTAATCCGATTAATCATGATTAATCGGTTTTTGAAATAATATTCAACTAATTTAGCAATCAATTAATTGTTAATTGGAGTATGCAGACTCAAAAAAGGTTTAAAGAACAACATATTCAGAGAAGGAATTAAGCTAAAACTTTGTAAATATGTTCTACCCAAAACTCCTAACATGGCACAGTTTTAGTTTCACGTAGTTCAAGAGGTGTAAAAATCAAAATGTCCTATTAAGCATCTTTTGCCATCAAATTATTAATTGGTAAATGCAAAAATTTGCAAATTGATCTACAAATGATCAAGCATATACTAAAAATAGTCTGTTATTGTATTTTAAACTACAAAATGTATCTGTTCTCATTTATTATATTTTTTTATTTGCAGATTTAATGTATTTCTAATATCGTATAAGAAAAGACTTAAGCAGTAAATGAAAAATCTGCAGAATGTATCAACTTTTTTGTCCGATTAATCAATTAATCGTCAGAATATTTGATAGGTTAATCAGTTACTAAAATAATCATTAGTTGCAGCCTTAAGTTTTGAGTTTGTTGGTAATCTCCTCAACGAGTCAACAATAAATAATTTTAGTAAGCTAGCCACTACTCAGAGGGTTCACCATTGGTCAACCTAATAACTGATTACTAAAATAATTGTTAAATGCAGCAACAGAAGTTACCCGATCCACTCGCTGAACTCCAAAGCATTCGGCACCGTGGCGCTGAGCAGGATGATGCTGACGTGATCAGGAAGCATGATCAGCACTTCCTCCCAAACCACCCCTCTCTGAGGCGCACAAACAGAAGAAAAACTGCTATTCTCACAGAGGAAGCAGAGGAAATAAAGTCTCCAAGGAGATTTCCTGACCTCAGCGTCATTAATATAGTGGACTTCATCGAAGATGACCCACTCCAGGTCTCTGATGACCTCTGAGCCGTTGTACAGCATCGACCTCAAAGAAAGCAGCAAGACAAGTCAATAAAGACGTTTTATTCATCATTTTGAAAGCAAAATACTCAACATGAAGATACCTGAGGATCTCTGTGGTCATGATGAGACAGGAAGACTCGGGACTGAGCTGGACGTCTCCAGTCAGGAGTCCCACGTCCCCAAAAGTGCTTTTAAAGTCTCTGAATTTCTGATTGGACAGAGCTTTGATGGGAGACGTGTAGATGGTCCTAGAAAAACCCAGAGGTCCAAACAGGTTGAATTAGGATCATTAGTAGTACTAACATTTCTGTATTTTATGTTTTTGTCTTTATAAAGGCATTTGTTGTGTTTAAAATGTTTTTATGTATTCTGTGCCACACTTTGGTCCTAATTTAAAATTCTTTATAAATAAAGCTGGATTGGAAAAGGAGTTAAAACATTTTTTTTAGCAAATTATCATGAACAACATATTTTATCAATATTGTAGGTCTGCACAATATATCATGAATACATCACAATAACAGTGTGTAGTCCTGGAAGCACAAATACACTGCAAAAACACAAAGTCTTACCAAACATTTTTGGTCTAGTTTCTAGTGCAAGAATGTATTTTTATAAGATCAATATTATGGGATTATTCACTTAAAACAGGCTTCTATTTTTCTGAAAATTTACTTACTGTACTAAGATATTTGCACTAGAATCTGAACAAAAATAGTTGGTATAATTTTTGTGTTTGCCTTGTGTGGGACAGAAAGAAAAGGAGGAAACAGACATATATCGCAACATTTACGAATATTACCTCCATTGGAAGATTTTCTTATATCATGCAGCCCTAGTAAATAAATAATGGACCAACAATGACAGGACTATTGATGATAAAGATAAATTCAGTACTTTATTAACCTTTATTCATATTTTGATTGTTCTGTTTCAGCGCCATCTAGTGGTGGAGTCAGAAATACTTCGTTGGAATCAACAGTGACTTGAGATCTACGGCTCATGAGAGAAGTGGGTTTTTAACAAATTATGTTAATCACTTGGTAATGTGGTGCCTTTATAAATGCCCACTAAAATGATTTAAATTACAGAAAACAAGTGAGATAATTAGAAATCCAGATAAACTTGCTGCAGAAATTTCCAGTCCCATAAACTTCAAATATATTGAGTTTTATTTCATTTTTTCCACTCTTCTGTCTAAAACTAATTTGTTTTTATTTAATCAATTAGTGTATACATACAGCTCTGGAAAAATAAGAGATTACTTAAAATTCTAAACAGTCATATACCTATATACTTTTCATAGGTATATGTTTGAGTAAAATGAACATTGTTCTTCTACTCTATGAACTACTGACATCATGTCTCTGAAATTACAAGCAAAATGTTATTTATTTGCAGAAAATGAGAAATGGTCAAAATAACAAAAGACATGCAGCGCTTTCAGACCTCAAGTAATGCAAAGAAAACAAATTAATATTCATTTAGAAACAACAATACTAATGTTTTAACTCAGGAAGAGTTCAGAAATCAATATTTGGTGGAATAACAAGGAGGTTTTCAATGGGGTTCTGTCCAGTGGGCTCTTCATTTTTTCCAGAGCTGTGTAATTTCAGCTTGCTGTAGATAATTTCTTTGTGAATCCATATATGCACATTGCCTTTTGGATCATTATTTGTATTCTTACACAGCTTTTAAATCAATACTCCTGTTAAATCCCAGCCATTATATCTCATATGTTCCTCCTTCCCCTTTAAGCAGCCAGTAATTAAGCTGCACCAACAGTTTCTCACCTTGTCATGTGTTTCTGGGACAGAGCGATGGCGTACTCAGCCACCACCGTTTTGCCGGCTGACGTGTGAGCAGCTACAAAAACAGAGTCGTGGGCCTCCAGCCTCAGCACAGCCTGCTTCTGGAAAGTGTCCAACTCAAAGGGCCACTGAAACGGAGGAAGGCAGAGAGTCAGGCACCAGCGGACGCTCCATCACAGCCAGACAGAGATAATTCAGAAATGAATCATATTCGAGTCGCCACCTTGAATGCCGGGTTTGGGATGCGTTTGTAGAAATCCTCGCAGGGTGACAAAATGTCCACAGGGATGGCCCATTTCTTTTTCTCCTCTGGGTTCTCTTTTGGCTTTGACTTGTCTGTTTTTCCTGCCTCTGTTTGGGAACGGGAAGTCTCTGCATCCTGAAGACAGACAAAAAAATTGATTTATTAAAAGCTTCTGTTTTAAAGTGATTAATGACAGCAAGAATAAGTCCAGTTATGTCATATTTTTGTTTACCAATTTGATGTGACGCATTAAACATTATAGTGAGATTAAAACATTACAGTTATTGTTCTGAGGAGAAAAATATTTTATCCCAGTTTATTTATGTTTCAAAGAGTCGATTATGATGCATTTTCTGTCTAATTTAAAAAAAATTATTTTGTCAGTACTTAAAAATTGTCACTTGAAGTGTGTCGGATTCCTACTCCAGATGAATGTGTGTATGAATGACTGTAGTGTAAAGAGTTTTGGAGTCCTCTGACTTGAAAAAACTATTGATCATACTTCAGCTAATCATTAATTATTGGAGGCGCCATGATGGACGTTGGAAGTGAGGGACGCTAGTATTCAACAGAGCGACTGAAATTGTTTTCCCAAGTTGTTTTTGTCAGTTTATTCATTGATTCTACTTATTCGAGTCAAGATAATTTGTCTGTGAACTTAACACACCTGGTTGGGGCTCATATATACAGACGGCGGTATTTACAAAAGTTAGCTTATAAACCAACCTATACCTCCTCCCTCCTGACATGTTGATTAAATTATCAACTTTGCCTGAATTCACACCACATGATTTCTATGAATACGTTATAAACAGCGTTTCCCCTTACATCGCAGCGGCATTAAAAACGTACAAAAGGCGAGATGCTAACCAGTCTTTTCCATACATGTTCGAAAATTGTGGTTTTCTCACATTGTTAAACTCTGACATTTTCATAAAATATACTGTAACAAACCCGGAACCTCTTAAGTTGCTGAATATTAAAATAAAAGATGATATTTCAAAACAGAACCGCATAAAGTGTATTTTGCTTCCCACACCGTACTCTGTTTGGACCGTTTCTTGTCCCTATTCTGGTACGGTCGCCATCTTTAAATCTATACCTAAGGCTCGGCTTAAGGATGACCAGAGGCGCCCTCTTCTGGATGTCGGCCAAACTACAACACTAAAAGAAGGCTGAAATTATTAAGAGGACTGTGGAACTAATTTTATACTAACAAACAATTAATCGGCAATTAATCGTAAGTGAATTAATTTTCTATACCCCTAGCAGCGTTAATAGGAGAAGGAGAAGTACAATTAAATTGAAGATCTTGATGTAGAGGTCATCCAGGCTAGTTTTAATAGCAGTAATAATAATAATAGTAGTAGTGGTGGTTGATATTAAAAGAAACACCTTTATTCCCAGGTCTTCCAGGCTGTTAGTCCTGGGAAGTTTGACGGCCTCTTGTCCTGCTTTGTCATCCTCCTTCTCCTCTGCTTCAGGATGAAGATCAGGAATGTCCTCCAGTGTGGACAGCAGAGACATGAGGTTCACTTCTGGTTTTGCTATTTTGGCATCTTCACAGAGCAAACACAAAAAGCAGGAACCAGTCAATAAATCATCTCAAAGTTTTAAGAGCAAATTTATATACTTTTTAAATGTCTTGAACCAAACCTTTGTCAGAGAAATCCATCCCAGCTTTGAGTCCAGGAGGGATTTTTAGTAAATCTGAGGTAAACAATAACATGAAACGTTATTTCCTTTGTGGAGTTGATTTAAAAACTTATACTCTCAAAACAAACAAACAAAAAAAAAACCTTTCTCAAAGTCTATTTCCTCCTCCTGCTCAGATCTCGTCTTAATTTGGTCCAGAGTGAGTTCCTCCATTCCTCCTGTGAAAAATCAACAATTAAAGATTGATTAGCTGCTTTAAGCAAAACTCTAAAAATAATATTTATTCTTAATATTGTGCTTCAAAGGATCCAGACCTTCTGGTAAATGTTTAAAGTGGCTTCAAACAGCAGGTCTGCAAGCTTATTTAGACTTTACCAAAATATGTTTTACTTTAAAACCTACTGTAAGACTGGTTGATAAAGTTAGCCCAAATTATATAGCAACATCTTTACAGTATTTTAACTTTCTGTACAAAAGTCTTGTTTGTTCAATTTCATTCAATTCTGTTAAATAATACTTTATTTAATCAAAATGGAAATTAAATATTGCTGTAACTCATATCATAAAGAGTCTTTATAGATTGTGATGCTGTGGAAAGGAAAGATTTCCAGTAGTAAGCCTGTCGCAATAAGCAATTAATCACATAATAAATTAAAATGATCTTGACACTTTTCATTCTGATTATATTTTTTCAAGGGAAGTCTTGTTTAAAGAGATTTTATAATACATTTTATTTATGGTTTCGGTTGTTTTTTTTATTTTACGTTTTATTTATATTTGGTTATTGTGTTTTATTTTGCATATTTAAAATGTCATCGAGTTCTAGTGTTAAGTGTTCTTTACAAAATTTTAACTATGTCTTTGAGAGGACAAACTTACAGTATTGTGCAATTATCAATATGTTAATTTAAAAAGGTCTCAAAACAACAATACTATCATTTATGGCAATAATTTCTGGGACAATTTATCTCAATTTATCTATTTGTCTTGCAACGAATCTGAAAAAGCCTCACTGAAGATTGTTGCTGTATGTTATGACATGCTGAAAGAAATATTAGAAATATTTTACCACCAGATTGAAAGAAACTCTGCTCAGATCAGAGCACAAAGAAATTAGAGACGAGTTTAAAACCTCTGGACAATCCTGTCCACAAGTCACAGCAGAAAGGAAGTTCTGGATCAATATATCAATATCTCTAACCGGGAAGGAAGGGGTAGTTAGTGTTGCTTCCCCGAAGGCTTTCAGAAGGAGGCCCAGGCTGACGCTGCAGTGACAGTGAGTTTTTGGCCGACAGGCCAGTGTTTTCAAGTAAAACCTAAAAAACAAGCCAAAAAAGACAGATATTGGTTTATTTACTGAGATGGAGTTGGTTTAAGCATCAATGCAGCAGTTTTACACAACAGTTCTGCAGCGATTGAGTGGTTTATTGGTTTAAAGAAGAGAAAGTGTCACCTCTGTGAAGTCCAGCAGCATCCCTGTGGTTGGATCTCTGACGACTGAGAGCCCAGAGTGAAGCGGAGACGGGGCGCAGCTGAGCAAAGAGTCGACATCAACCTTCCTTTCAGTCACCCTGGCGAGAAAAACAAAGAAAATATCACATCTTCTTCAAGATATCATAAATTTACTATCATAGTGATTGTACATCTTTTATTGTGAAATGGTAAGTCTTATGTGTTCATAATGAGCTTTCAATAATGACATCAAGATAATAAACAGAGCAGTATACTTGAGAAACTTCTGAAAGGCAAAGTCAGTGTCATGGATGGGCAGCCAGGCTGGATCCTGCAGAAACTGTTTCTCCACTTCTCTGTCCAGGCCCAGGCTGGTGGGTGGGAGTCCATGGGGAAGCTGTGGAGGACGGGATAAGATCAGAAATATTATGGGTTTTTCCCCATTTATTAATCAATAAGATTTGGACTGGACGATAAGGCCGAAAAACATATCACAATATTAGTGTTTCATATTGGTTTACATTGATAATTATTTTTTTGTTTTAAATGTCTAAAATACTGTCAAACTGGTGGCATAACCTTCCTTGTTTTATCCACAGTTTTGTTTTTAATTTTTTAGCAGTTAAGAAACATGGCGGCGGAACATTAAACTGCGACTGCACATGTTACTCAGCAGGTCGTTGCTAGGTAACCATGGAATGAGTGAGTTGCTAGGTAACCAAAGACTGAGTGAGTCAGTTGATTCCACCAAAGTGAGAGGTTGAGAAGTTAAAGCTAAAGCTAAAGCTTCTCAATCTCCTCACAGAAAGCCTTGCGGTTCTGGATTGGAGTTCAGTGAACTTATGAAATATTCTGTTCTGACATATTATCCATTAATGCCGATCACATGTCTGTCATGATATATGTTGTTATTGATTTATTGTCCAGCCTTAGATTAAATTAATCTGGAGGAGAGACGAGTGATAACAGACAAAAATAGCAAAATACAACATTTATTCAAGACAATTGGAAAAAAATAATAAAGTCAAAGGGAAAATTATAACTTCTGCCGTCCTCTGAAATTTCTTCGGAAATTGCTTTTTTACAACACTTAAATATTTTACTGTATTATATAACTAGAGTAAAGACATTTCTGATAATTTCCTTCATTAAGGGTTTGGCCCAACCTGACCTTGTGTGAAACTATAATTTCCCCATAAACATAACATGCAGTTGGGCCACTTTTGGCAAGAGCAACTTTAATCAAGCGTTTTCGATAACTGGTAGTAGGAATTTTACAATTTTATGGAGAAATTTTAACCCTGAATTGTTTTAATTCAGCTACACTGGAGGGTTTACGGGTACAAACAGCCTGGTTTAGGGCCTGTCATCACATCTCAATCAGGTTCAAGTCTTTGGTTAATCAAAAACGTTCTTCCTGATTGTGTACTGTATTATTGTCCTGCAGCACAATACAAGTTCACTCAAGCTTAAAGTCACAAACTGATAGCTGGATTTTCTCCTCCATTTTTTTTCTGCAGAGAAATGGAGTTGAGGTTGATTTTGATAACTTGTCTAGGTCCTGGAGAAGCAACACTAACTCATACTTGACAGTCAGGTTTTTTTTGTCTTGAAATGCTAGTAATTCTACATCAGATAAAACAAATATCCAGCTTAACAGTGGTCCGCAGCAGGGAGGAGAAATGCTTTATCTTCTTTCACAGAAGATCAGTACAATGTATATTGTACTATATAATGTATATATAGTACAACAGTCATATTGTACTATATATGTCCCCCACCCCGCTACAAATCTCTCTTCTGAAATAGGCAGGGTGGAATTTTGTTGTTATGGTTGATTTGGTAAAGATTTCAATTAAAAAAAGAGGAACAACAGTAAATAGTTGCGTTAGATGTGTCAAGCTTGTGAGATTTTATTATTTTAAACAGTAAACATGCCCTGTACTGACCGTGCTCTGGGGAGGCAAAGGCTGGTCAGGCAGCGGGTGTGTGATGAGCTCAAACCGTCCTGAGCATCCCATCTCCAGCAGGGACAGTGGCAGGTCCATGGGGCCGACAGGGGGCACATCTGCACTCAAAACAACACAGAGGCTCTTTAACAGACACATATTTGGTAGAGGATTAGCGTTTTAACAAAAATTTAAACTTTAATCTCATAATTCTGAAATACAATTTTGAATTATGACTTTAATGCAAAGGAGAATACTCTTTAGGTAGTTCTACTCATTCTGACTTTTTTCTCCTATTTCTGAGATTAACGTCAGATTTTTTTGTTTTCCTGAGTGTTGAGATTAAAGTCACAACTCTAATGGGGGAAAAAGTCAAAATTCTGAGATTACAATGAAAGTTCAGACTTTTTTTTTATTTTTTAGAATTATGGGATTAACGTTATTTATTTATTTCCCCCAGTGGCTCTAATTTTCTACCGTACATAAACCAAACTGCAGAACCCAGCAAAGCTTTATTCACACATGTATACCGCACGTAGTTAGAAAAATCGATCTATTAGACATGAATGTTGCTTTAACAGATGAAGTGCACCAAGAACACAGATCCTGCTACAGACATTATATCAGTAAAGTTAATTGTACATTTGATCTGGTGTTGATTGAAGTAGTTATTAAACTGAAACCTTCACTAGCTCCGCATGCAAGAAAGCAAACAGAAACACGTTTAGGTTATTCAGGAATATTTAAAGGATATGCTGATGTTCCGCTGAAACACAACGTACGTATTCTGTCCATGATCATTCATCAACAGACTGAAACTTGCCACCGTGAAGCTCTGTCCTGCCCTGCTGTCGATGCGGAAGTCGCCCGGAACTCCAAAGCGGAAGTTGGTAGCATTTGAAGCTAACACGAAAAAAATAAATAAATAACAAAACTAAAAATGTGCAAAAAAAATACATGTAGGAATATATTTCATGAAATTCGTAATATCCAACAATAATTATATGTATATTTTGTTGTTTGAATTTTTTTTTTTTAAAGAAATTTTTAAAAAGACGTGCTTACGTAATATCTACGCGTCGGTGTTTTTGTTTGGGCCGTTTTACTTCCAGAGAAGGTGGTAAGTAAAAACCTATTTTTTAGAACAATAGCTATTTTAGAATAAAATAATTCATGTTTTGGGCTGCATTAATAGAGCAACTCTTTTTTTGCAGTTTGTTGTTTTGTTTGCCACTTGTAGTCTCTGGAAACTAGCTACCTTGTCGTTTCTGGCTCGTTAAATTAGACGGCTAACGGTGGTTGAAAAAAAAAAAAAAAACTGTTTTAATGCTCCCTTTTGCTTCTATTAGTGCTGTAGCTGTTGCTGTCATGGTGTTGTTTCCGAACTCACTAACGGAGGAAGAGGAGTCTCTACAGAAAAAGTATGCTAAACTAAAGAAAAAGGTAATCTTCTGTTTTGAATTGTTTTCTTTTATATCGTAGTGGTCCGTTACCATGATAAATATTGCTTAAAAGCTCAAATGCTCACCTAATTTTGCTCTACAAAAGGCTGAAATGATTCATACTTAATAATAATAGTGTTTGTGGATGAGTGAATGAATAGAATAGCATAAAATAAAATGAAACAATCCTTTATTTTTCCCTCAAAGGGGAAATTTCAGTATATCAACAGAACAGTAAACAGTAATCTGTTAGATTTTCTTGTGGTTCTTGTGAAGTTGCTAACAGGGTGTATATATTGCTGCAACATCAGTCAACAGCTACTAAGTGTTTTAACTGCTGTAATTTCAGAAAAAGGCACTTCTTGCACTGAAGAAGCAGAGTTCAACCAACCAAACAAACCAGAGTGGCTTGAAACGGAGTAAGTGCTTTTGATTGATTTTTAATTGATTTATTACTAAATCTATTACTAGTCAAGGTTTTTGCACAAAAATTAGGAATTTGACTTTGGCTCCACTTTGCTATTGGTGAAGATATTTTACATGTGTACGGAAATAAATATATGTATAAGTAAGACGGGGTCGAATTAATACAAAATATGATAATTTTAAGAACTGTGACAATAACAGAAAGCCATTGTGACAACCTAAGCAAGCTTATAAAACACACATTTGTTGAACTGTCTAGAAAGATGGGCGTATCTTATCTAGGATACCTTTTTTTTGTTGCTTTGATTGTGTTTAGTCAAGTGCTGAGTTAAACTAGAGAAAATTTATAGTTTTAATCCTAATCAATTAGCATTTATTTATGTAAACACTAGGTTGGATTTTATTTAAAATATTTCACTATTTTGTTTCGCAGCGCTGTCGGATCAGCCTGTTGTTGATACTGCAACAGCGACAGAGCAAGCTAAAATGCTCATCAAGTCAGGCGCCATCAGCGCCATTAAATCAGAGACCAAGAACTCCGGCTTCAAACGCTCCCGAATGCTAGAAATCAAGCTTAAGGTACCGTATCATTAAATACAGGGCAGTGGAAAATGATTTGGACCCCAGGAAATACAGATTTCCTCTGGGTTTTTTTTTTGTTTTTTTGCCACTTTCATTGACATTGTCTGTTATTTAAATTAGTTGGATGATCTGAAAATCTGTGAGTAAATAGTATTCTTCAGTCCTGTGTAATAAATGAGCCATTGTGTGTAATAAGAATTAATGGTTATTTTAGTAATTGATTAATCTACAGGTTATCTTGATGATTAATTAATTAATTGGATTAAAAAAAATGGCACAACCCACAGATTTTTCATTTAACCACTTAAACCTTTTTATACAATCTTAGAAATACACAAAAAAAATCTAAATAAAAAAATATATAGCTAATTTCCTTTTTAAGTATTGTTTAAATATAAGCAAAGAAAATAAGCATTTTATTAACATAGCATAGTAAATCTGAAGCAGGTGAAACTAAAATAGACAATTAAGGAATTCAGGGTGAAACAGATTTACAGACAATTACAAGTATTTGTTTTTTTGTTTTTTTACAGTTTTGGCTTAATTACTCCTCCGAAGAAGTTTTTTTTCAGCGAATTGCCTTATTTGAATCTGCATATTCCAGTTAATGAATAATCAATTAATACTTTAGTTGACAATTCTTTCAATATCTGATTAATCCAATTAATCATTTCAGTGCAGCTAATCTGTATATTAATTGGTTTTGATGAAGGAACATGCAGCTTATCCCCTTTTCTGCCTGTTTTCTTCTTTTATTGTTCCACTTCCTCAGGACCCAGAAAAAGGTCCGGCTCCTGCCTTCTTACCCTTCCAAAGGAGTGTCTCTACAGATGATGATCCACATGAGGTATAAATGAGATTTTATGTTATTAATATACATTTTCAAATACCGGTAAATGATCTGCTTTCTATTCTGAAGTTTCTTTGTGTCATTTGTTCTAGTCTGGAAAGAGAGGTCAAATGAAGAGCCTGTATGAAAGGTAATAACACAAACCTGAACAAAAGTGTCCCTCTATGGGTCTAACAGAGTGTCTTTTTGCGTCCCTGCAGCTTTGTTAGTTCAAGCGACCGATACCGGGAAGAAGAAGAAGGAGGCGGCGGCATGTCGTCCAGCCGTGATGTGGACCGAGAGAGGGACAGAGACGTAGACATGGAGTGGGAAAGAGACAGAGATCGGGAACGGGAACGGGAAAGGGATAGAGACAGAGGCCGGGACAGAGACAGGGAACGAGAAAGAGAAAGACACAGAGAACGAAGCAGAGAGAGAGACAGAGACCAGGACAGGGAGCGGGACAGAGACAGAGACACACCTTTCAGAAGTAAGTAGACTTTCATAGATGTTTTTTATTTATTTATTTATTTACTTTTTTAAATATTTTATTACACATTGAAAGCATTAAAATAAAACCAACTAATACAAATACATTTCACAGAATATATGAATGGGGAAGGATCTCGGATAACACTCCTTTGTGCATTTAGGATGCATCAAACTATTGCATCTTTAAACTGACTTATCTCTCCTGAGAGTGACCCAAATATTTGTAGAAACAGTCTGTATATTTTGATACTGGATTTTATACATGGAAGTGATTAGAGCACCTAAATTCATTTAAAAAAATGATTTCATTACTTTTGGTCAAGAAGTAGCTCTGTAACGATAACACATTTTGCTGGATGACAAATAGTCTCAGTAATTATTGCTATACTTGTACAATGTTTCCACCCAGGGCTACTTAATATTAACACATTTTCCTCTCTACTCTGTTTGTTTTCCACACATCTTAACGTCTCCCTCTGAGCTTTTTTACTTCTGCCCATAAGAAATATTTTAGTTGTGGACAGTCAAAGTCCATCCAAGGTGGCAAAGACGATATTGTAAAGCAGAAGTTTAATGCATGACACTTGAAGTAGCATAGCCGCTACGTCCAAGTAGTCCTTTAAGCATTTGTGGTTTTGCAACAAAGATTGCAAGTCCACATAGTTTGAAGTTTTGTTGTAAACAAAAATTATAAACCTGAAATATTCTCCTCTATTTCTCATGGAGCACACTTTCTTCAAAAAACCTTATCATGTACTCAGTTTATAGGTAAACTGAAATTAGAAAAGATGCAAATGGTTTACTGTGAAGTGTGGTTTTGATTCTTGTTTTCAGGATCGGACTCGTACCCGGAGCGCAGAGGTGTGCGTAAGGGGAACACTGTGTATGTTTACGGCTCCGGCCTGGTGGAGGACAGCCTGCGCTCGGCCTTCTCCCATCATGGGAACATCATCGACCTCTCAATGGACAACCCGCGCAAGTATGGAACCAGTACTCTGTTAAGCTAACCATTATCCTGACACTCTTCATTCCTGATGCATTGGCCTTATTATATGCACTTGAACTCTTCCTCGTGTTTCTCTTTGCAGTTGTGCATTTATCACGTTTGAGAAGATGGAGTCTGCAGACCAGGCAGTAGCTGAGGTTGGCACTATGCTATTTTTATATTTTATGGAGGCTTTCCACTTATTTTCAGTCCATTACTTCACTACTTTTAATGAAAAGTTGTTATATGTAAGCGGGGAAAATCTCTGCTTTTTGTCATACCAGATTTGATTTTCAAATTTTTTTCCTCATTTTCTAAAAAAAATAGTGCAGACAATATTTTCAAAACGTGGCTTTTATTTCAATCATCCCTTCTTTGTGTTGTATGACAGAGAATTAAAATGTGTGTTTAACTGTGAGAACATAATCATATTTGCTGAAAAAAAGGTTCATTTCTACATGAAAAAACATCTTAAATTTGCTTCAAAAAGTTGTTTGGATGAGACAAAAAACTTCTAGTTATCAAGATGTGACATGACCACCACAATCCATGTTGTTTTTCTTCAAAATAGACACAGTTGTTTGAAACAATCATTTGAAACTCCTGCTATTGATAATAATTAGATTCTGATGTATTAAAAAAATCTATGTATTAAGTCGTAACTTATACCAAAGTAAAACTTCACAAGATCCTCAATATTCCACATTTAATTTTATTTGTTTTCTTTCATGTTTGAGTTCTTATAAAATTATGACTGTATTCTGGTAATATTACAACGTTATTCTCGTATTATTTTGATTTTATTGTCGTATGACTTTATTCTCATAATTAAATTAAAAAATCATAGCCTGGCCTTAATATCACATGGTAGAGTTGACCTAAATTCAAAGTTCAAAGAAAAATAAGCCATAAAACATGTATGTCAACAAAAGATGGCGGCTCTGGACACACTGACATCACACTTAACTATGGAAAACCAAAGAAAGAATTAGTGGGGAAAAAAAACTATTTTTCAAAAATTAAATCTTAAAACCCAAACACTCTATTAAGTGATAAAACCTGAGTTTAATGTGACTTAAATCTGATCAGTAAAACATTCAGACATAATGTCCCTAAACTAAATCAATGTTGTGTCTGTATGTTGAAACTTGAGTCTCTTTTCCATTAGCAGCGAACACAGATGTATTTTTTCCAAATTTACTTTTATTAAAAAGTAAATTCCTCGCAGAATTTCTAAATCTTTGTCTTCAGGTTAAATCTTTCCGTCAAACTGTTAATTATTTTTGCCTGTTTGTGTTTTTTTCCGACAGTTGAATGGAGCTGTGGTGGGAGACATTCATATCAGAGTCAGCATTGCCAGGAAGCAGCCCATGCTGGACGCTGCCACCGGAAAATCAGTGTGGGCCTCCCTCGGTAAACTCTTCTTCTCTTGTTCATTAAGAACCCATTCTCAAACTGTGTCGTTGTCTGAAAAAACATTCACTATTTCCGTGTAAATGTACAGTGCAAACACAACAAAACTCTTCCATTTTTACCCGAAATTGTCGTGTGAACAAGGACCTAAGACGTCTGTTTTTGAAGGTCAACGCCGGTCATTTCTTTGTTTTTAAATCTTCCAGCTGTGCAGAACAGCACCAAAGGCTCGTACAGGGATAAGAGGAACCAAGTGGTCTACAGTGAAGACTTCCTGGAGTAAAAGAAGTTTTGTTTATTCTTTTTAATGAGAAGCTGGCCTGTATTGTGGAATTGTTTTTTTTGTTAAATTGAATAAATCACATTCTCAAGTAGAATTCCATAAAACTGGGATTTATAAGGTTTCTGCACATCTTTCCTGGCAAAATCCTGAACTCTTCTGGACTCCTCCAATCATCTTTAGAAGTGAAAATATAAAACTTCACAGCTTTATTAGGAATTTGATATTAGGCCGAAGGAATAAATAGACCAAATTTTCAGATAATACGGAATAAAATCTCTTCATTTAAAGTCTGACCGTTTGAGAAAAATATGCCATAAATCGTAAAGAAATAAGTCTGAAAATTTATAGACCTACTTAAAATTGTAAATAGATATACAATGTAAAATAATTAAGATGCAGTCTTGTTTTCGTCAACTCTATGCAACTGAAAACAGTATTTTATGTTATATTTATTTTTACAATTAGGCTTAAATGTTACACATCAAACCTTATTTTTTTTTTGTTTGTTTTAATTGTACTACAAATCTTCAAAATTAAATAAGCCTCCTGCATGCCCTGTGAAAATAACCAAACTTAAATCCTTCCTGAGTGCTCTCCAAGTTTATTACCTGTGCAGCTCTCTTCATTTCAAACCGGTATTTGGATCATTTTAATCAACCTTCTGTGTGCAGCAGATTAACAGTTTGAGAGGAGAATCACTGATTTACCATTACAGTACAAATATCTACTTAAAAACAAGACATGTTAGTAATTTTCTCTCATTTTTTTGTTACATGACACATTACAAAATATCTCACTCAAACCCAAAAGAGAAAATAGTTCACAACAATTTCAGATATGTTAAAAAAAGTACTGGTAGAATAATCGTCTTTGGCTTCAGGGAGTTTCACATAATATCCACTGGTCCAGTTTACTCAGATGCAGTTTAACAGCTACTAGCTACAACCAGAAAAGACCATTTATATTGCTTGTTTACTGTCCATCTATCTTCACACTAGACACGTGGTTTGGCAGTAAACATATAAAGGCATTTTAATATTTTTAGCACTTTAAGATCAGTAACGTCACCATAACCCTTTGAAAAGCAGATCCAGCAGACTGGATGACTGATGAGCATGAAGGCTTCACAATTAATTTCCCTTGAACCATTTTCACATTAAAGTTAAAACCATAAATCTCTGTATTTTAGGAGATTTTGATGTAATAAACCAACACAAAGCAGGACGTTTTAATGGAAATCTGAAATGTGTGTCCATATATTTGAATGGCTAAAAAAGGAGAAATAAGCCCGTTTTTCTTAGCAAAATTGTTCGAGCTCAGTAAGATTGGACGGTGAGCATCTAACGATTGGCTAAGGTGATAAACCAAAAAAATTAACACCGAAATTTATGACAATGACCGGTGTCATTTTGCACATCTCGGTATTTTTTAAAAAACGTGTCTTTTTAGCAGGCCATGCTCGTGTTCCTTTAAGACGCCGCACTACGTGTACGTTCAGTGGTCACGTGACTCCACCCCATCTAGAAAAAGAAGAAGAACCGGAAGAGACGGTGAGGTTGAGAAAATGGAGGAAATTTCAAATGTGGAAAGGTCTGTGGTCGAGGAGGAAGATGAGCAGCTAATGAATGGCTTAATATATAAAAACATTGATTTTAGGCCATATAGTCCAGCCCTAATTTAAATAATACAAACATGAATATAAATATACTAGCTTCGTAAAAACAAGGCCCTTTCTCTACGCTTTGACTCTTGCAGTTTTAAATTTTAGCCAATGCTAACGTTCGGCCGTGACGTACGACAGCGACACACATTAACGATCCACGACAGCGCAGAAAAATCGACGTCATCGTTCACAACTCCTGTTCTCTGATTGGGCGGTAGAAATTCTACCGAAGCTGTGCGATATGGCTGAAAAATGTTTAATGATATGTGTTTAATATAAGTCGATATCAATAATTATTGAGTAGTTTGAACTGGTGGCATGACCTTTCCTATTTTAGCCAAAGTTTCATTCCACACCTCGGTTTTTAATTTTTAAGCAGTTATGAGGCACCGTGGTAAAATCTTAAACTGTTGCTAGGTAACCAAACAGTGAGTGAGTTAGTTGATGTCGCCAACCTAGCTTAGCTGGCTTAGCTTTCCTCTTTCCGTCCCCCAGAATGCCGTGTGGTTCTGCATTCGAGTTCAGTAAAATTATTGACTATTCTATCAGACGTATTATTTATTGATATCAATCATGTGTCTTTCATGATATATATTATTAGTGATGTACTGTCCAGTCCTTCCTAGAATACAAATGCATGCCATATAATTCATCTTTTTACTTGTAAAAAGTTGAATTTTTCCTTCTACCTCATAATTGTATGCCACCTTGTGTTGGCCCGTCACAAAGAAATCCTGATAAAATACACTGAAGTTTGGGTTTAACAGAACATGGGAAAGTCTATGTTTTTGCTCATGACACTTGCTCAGTTTGTTCAGTAACCAGGGATTCCTGTTCTTCCTCCGGCTCTCTTACTGCAGTTTCTCTCGCCCTCTCCCGCTCCTCCTGCTCATGCAGGGAGTTCTGCCCCGTGGTTTTCCCGTGCTGCTCCTTCAGGTGGCGTCGTAAGGCGGGCTTGTGGGCGAAGCGAGCGTGGCAGTAGGCGCATCGATGCGGGCGCTCCCCGCTGTGGAGGTTCATGTGGTCTATCAGCGTGGACTTCTGGGTGAACGTCTTGTAGCACAAGGGGCACTGGTGGGCCTTGGCGGCCCCTCGGTGCACGGCCATGTGCCGGGTGAGGTTGCTGGAGTGGTGGAAGTGCTTCCCGCAGCAGGGGCAGACGTACAGGAGGTGGGTGGAGCGGGAGTGGACGGCCAGGGAGTGTGCTGAGGGGAAAGTGAGGCCACAGTGCTCGCATATTACAGGCCCCGTCACGCTGGAAGTGGAGCCCACCACGGCGACGGACTCATCCCCTCCTTCGTTTGTGCCGACAGCGTTCAAGCCTGAGCTCCCTTCGCCGGCGCCAGCCTCTTCCAGGGAGAACTGATTAATGGCGGAGACCTTTTCACCGTGAACGCTGCCCAAAGCAAAGTCCAACCGTGGGAAATCAACAAAATAATTTGCTGCGGTCTTCAGATCCTCCTGGCTGAAGTCCAGGGCAAAGCCCCCTCCCAGTCCGGCAGCGGCGGCGTACCACAGATCCTGACGGTGAGCTAAAGTCGGCGACCTTTTCTCTTGGGATGATCCCCACTTTCTCTTCTTGAATCCCCTTCCCCTGCCTCTCCCTCTGCCGCGGCTGATTTTCGGCTCAGACAGTCTTTGCCTGAACGCTCTGAGGCCCCCGAAACTCAGATCCTCAGCAGAGTCCAAGTCGCATTCGCTGCCGTCTCCTGCAATGAAGATCCTGTTGGTTTCTGGGTAACACAGATCCTGAGGAACATCGGCAGAGTCTCCCATGTCCGCCTCTCCGTCTCGGTTTGCCAGCTCTTCCTCTGGGATGTACACTCTGTAAACGCTGTAATCCTCTGGCCGGTTCTCATCCTCCTCACCCATCGCGTTTACCTGCAAAACAATTTTTAAAAAATACTTCACTGCAAAAAACACAAAATGCTACCAAGTAATTCTGGTTTAGTTTCAACTGTAAACATTTTACTACACTTAAAATATGACAACTAACTTACAAGTAACTTTTGAGCAAGATATAAGAGCTTGTTTTAAGTAAATAATTCCTTAATATTGATGAAAAGGTTCTAGCTCCGTTGGCAGATTATTCCACTTATAAAATGGAAAAAATAAATTTTTATAAGTTCAATAATCTGCCAGTGGAATTAGTACTTTTTAAAAATCAATATTAAGGAATTATTGACTTAAAACAAGCTCCTATGTCTTGCTGAAAAGTTACTTGTAAGTTAGTTACTTGTCAGTAAATATGTTTTACTCAAAACTCCTCAGGCAGCGTAGCTTTAGCTTCACACGGTTCAAATTCACTAAAGCAGGGTGTCGACTCATTTTCACTTTGGGCCAAATCTGAATGTTCTTATAGGGCCAGAATGTATTGATAAAACCTGTTCACCAACTGTTAAAATATCAATGAATTCTTCAAATTATATAGTATTACTGAACATCATTTTTTGAGAATTTTATGATTCATTTTGTGATTTTTTTTGCAACAACAAAGTGTTAATGGTACTAATTTGGAAATATTTGCACTAATTTATGACGGTAAAATGCGACTTTTTATTACTCGCTGTATGGATAATGGTCTATAATTTGACATGAATTAAGGCTGATGCAGCTGTTGAGTACAAGTAAGAACGTTTTTGACAATTTTTGAGAAAAATCAGCAATAAACTCCCAATTATGTATTAGTGTAAAAAGGTGCAGAAGTTTGTTGAATTTGCATGAATTCTCAAGAAACTGGAGGGACTGATTGATATAATTTGGTAGTAAGCAGATAAAAACTGTATTGATTTGATTTGATCTGATCTACAGGGCCGCATAAAAAGCTACGGTGGGCCAGATTTGGCCCACACGCCTTGAGTTTGACACATGTGCACTAAAGGAAAGTTATGTTATTGCATTTTACACAATCAAATTTTTATTTTCTTAATAAAAATTATTTATTTCCATCTTTTAATGTATTTAAATAAAAAATGTGTAGACTGTGCAGATTTTTAAAATATGATTACTCGTCAGAATAATCAAATTACATAAATTGGTAGCTGCAGCCCTGCAGTCTGGGTTGGTTTGATTTCCTCAGTGAGTCAGCAGGACTCTCTTGAGTAATTTCAGTCGGGCGGCCACTCCTGGGACGGCTCACCACCATTATCCACCGTCCATTATCCACTGGGACGGTGGATAATGGATCTCTCTGTGGTTTGCCAGAACCCACAGACTTGGAAATGTCTTTGAAACCTTTTTTTACTCAGACCTTAATGACCAGGTTTCTCGTCAGTTGTTGAGTTTCAGTGGGATGCGTTGGTTTTTAAGCTTGTTAGGCCTACTTCATGTTGTCAAACAGGTTCTATTCGGGGGATTTTCTCACACAACAAGTCTAGCAGAGGACAGTGAAACTGAATTCATCTTCCTGTAATGTCCTGAGAAAGCAGATCTTTCACATGTTGCTTAACGATGCATGAAACAGAAGAATAGAGCTGCGGTTTTATGCAGGTTTTCAAATGTTGCTGCAGGAGACATGATGGAAACGGAGACAGATTTTAGCTCTTAACAGTTATTTAATGAATAAATAACGGCCAACACAGAGTCACATCCCAGTTCTTCACTGAAATAAGTTAAATAAATGCTGGAGTTTTATTTTTTGTCTCTATTAGGGCTGTAGCTATCAATTTTTTATTTTAAGGATTACTTTCTGATGGTTAATCAGATTTAAAAAATGTAAAAAAAATTTGTTTAACCACGTCAGCCTTTTTATACAATATCAAAAATACATAAAAAATGCAAATGGACATTTAAAATAATTTTTAAAAAATCTGAAAATAAACATTTTACTGGCTAAAATGCAGTAATAGATTTGCTTTAATGTACGCTTGATCTTTGATATTTTGTAGGAAAAAATGCCTAACAGATTTTTTTGTTTTACAGAATTTAAACCAGCTTAAGCTAAAACTATGTAAGTTTTTGGCAGAACATATTCACAGACAAATAAGTTTTTTTTGTCTCTAAATATCTTTAACAATATATTTAAAAAAACACACAAAAATTAATAATGTATATTTTTTGTGTGCTGCTTCTATGCACCATAAATCTGGAACAAACTTCCAAAAACCTGCAAGTAGCTCCAGAAAACTGAGCTACATTAATCTAAATTTAGACTAAAAATCTAGAGTATAAATTCAAATTATTATAGATTATTTGAATTAATCAATTATTAATAAGTTATCATAAAAATTATTATTTATTATTTGAATTTATAGTGGTTCAAATTGAACATTTTGATGTGGAAAAATTTAATATTTTAATTATTGACTGTTCTTTGTTTTCTTATGATGTTAAGCACTTTGAAATGTAGCTGAAATGCGCCACACCAATAAACTTAACAGATTTTTTTGCATAGTTTTAACTTAATTACTGCTCTGAGTCTGTTATTCTTTCAGCAAACTGCTTTTTTTTTTTTAAAAGTCTATATACTCCAGTTAATGATTAATCAATTACTAAAGTAGTTTACGATTATTTGAATAATCAATTAATCACGATTAATCGTTTTAGCTTTAGTCTGTTAGCGCTCTTTCAGACTTGTTTCAGTTTCCTCTTCTTATGAATTTTAGAAAAGCAGCAGTTTCTGAAGCCCATAAAGTCGGTCAAATTCACTAAAAATAATGAAAGTTTGAAGCAGATTATTGCAGTTTTACAGCATTAATTCATCCGTTTGCATCAGTGAGGATACTTAAGAGCAAACACTAAACATCTAGACACTCTGAGCTGCACATGTTGACATAACAGGAGCATTTAGTGCGTCTTGTTAGCATGTGGTGTGACAATCACCTTAACGTCGGGCTCATCCAGCTCGGGGCTGTCGCCAGCGTGCTGAGCAGATGTTTCACCGTTTTCTTCCTCCAGTGTGATGACTGCAGGGCTGTGCTGCTCGATGGGGGAGGGCTGAGTGGTCAGAGGTGAAGCAACTGAATGAACATTGGCACTGAGAATAACCGGTCTGACCTGACCTTCCTCCTCAGCCATCTAAAAATAGAAAGGAGAAGAAGGAAAAATGCACGGTTTTACTTCTTCATAGTGAGAAAAGGAAGGCGGCACATTAATGTGGTTTAAATCAATCAACTGTGGGACTGACTTTCAGCAGATTGGGGTTCTTTAGTTGCACGTATCTCTCCAGCGCAGCTCTGCAGCGCTCCACGATGTGCTCCATCTGGAAGTAGCTAGCAGCAGTCAGGTAGTTGACGATCTCCTCAGGACTGAACTGCAGCATGCCAGTGTAGCACGACTGCAGCAAGTCGCACACAACCGAGGAGCTGTACAGCATCGACACCTGGAGAAAGCATTACAAATATGTTTTGCATTGCACAACAGCATCTAGGAAGGCGGCGTGTGTTTAATCTCACCCACCTGAAGCCTGGGTGAGGGGTTGAGGAGAAACTGATCCCTCAGGAAGGGCGAGCAGGCCGCCAGCACGACCTTATGACCTTTAAAGGTCTGGTTGTTGCTGGCCACGATGGTGATGTCGCAGAAATGTTGGCGGGACCGGAGGGAGTTCATGTGCTTCAGGGTCGTGTCCCCGTGTCCCGGTAGCCGGAAACACACAGTCTCCATGTTGTCTGGCCAACAGACTCTGAGCGACGCAGATCAGAAGGAAAGAAGCAGAAATTAAATAAAAATAAAGAATCTGGGAAGAATTGTTCTCACAGTTTGAGCCCGAAATAATCTCCACTAAATTTCCAGAATAATTAAACCTTTTTAACTAGGTCTGAAACGATTCATCGGATTAGTCGTGATTATTGAAATAATTGTAAATTAATTTAGTAAATGATTAATCGTTAATACAGACTCAAAGAATAGCATACTTTCAGCAGTACTTAAGCCAAAACTGCACAGAATATACAGCTATGTAAAAAAAACTAAGATACCACTTAAAATGATCAGTTTCTTTGATTTTACTTTTTATAGGTTTAAGTTTGAGTAAAATGAACATTGTTCTTTTATTCTATGAACTACTGACATCATGTCTCTGAAATCCCAAGCAAAAATTTAGTATTTATTCGCAGAAAATGAGTAATAAAGATGCAGACCTCAAATAATGCAAAGAAAACAAGTTAATATTCATTTAGGAACAACAAAACTAATGTTTTAACTCAGGAAGAGTTCAGAATTAAATATTTGGTGGGCTCTTTATTTTTTACCAGAGTTGCATAATTTCAGCTTGTTGTAGATAATTTCTACAACAAGATACTTTCAGAAATCTCCAAAGGATGTTTTTGTTTAGTCCATCTGTGTTGCATCACCTGTATCATGTGAAGCCTGCAGACCTTCAGATGTTATTCTGTTTGTTTGGGTTGTTTTTTTTTTTGGTGACCTCTTGGATGAGTCATGGATTTGTTCTTGGAGTAATTTTGGAAAGCTGGACATTCCTGGAAAGGTTCACCACTGTTCCAGGTTTTCTCCATTTGTGGAAAATGGATCTCACTGTAGTTTTCCCAAAGGCTCCTGTGACTTTGTTTCTCATCTATTCTTACATTTCTCTAGCATGGGATGTTTCTTTTTGAGTTATTTATCCAGAATAGATCTTGTGGCATTGAATAAATTGTCACACGACTATTTACAACAGTTCTTAAAACTGCATGTAGTTCTTTTATTGGTAATTTCACAGGATGTTCGAAGGTATGTTTATAAATAGCGCATTTCATTTTGCAAATGTTTGTTTTCCCTCATGTTTAGGAAACTGTTTTGGTTTTGGGTCATGCTGCCATCTTGATAAGTAGTTCCTCGAAAGAGATGCTGTGTTTCAGTCTGACCTTTCTCATGACTGTGTTGATTAATTCACTTCTTCTTCAATTTGTGTCTTTGTATTTTTAGCCATTTTGCAGAAAAACAGAAACAACCACCTGCTGCAGAAAGATTTACACCAACCATACGTTAATTTGTACTTTTAGGAGGATGATTTCTGTCTGATAACTGACGGTTCAAAGCTATTTTCTTGATCATAATCACACTCTGTTGTACAAAAACTTGGTTTTAAGTCTAATAATTAATGCACCCCAATGTTAGGTTGGTTAAGAGCCATTTCACTTTGCTAAACGGATGTAATCTGACATTTAATATGTGAGATACCCAGAGAAAACCCAAATATGCAATAACATTGTATAAGAAATGGTTTGGGTAAATTTATATAGGCTTTATTTTTATGATTATGAACAATTCTACATTTTGAGAGTGCAGATAAGTCAAAGAGTTATTGATCTCTAATCAAAACTGTACATTTTCAGCAATACACCCAACACAGCTCTTTAA
Organism: Brachyrhaphis terrabensis; assembly: GCA_903067065.1. NCBI lineage: Eukaryota > Metazoa > Chordata > Actinopteri > Cyprinodontiformes > Poeciliidae > Brachyrhaphis > Brachyrhaphis terrabensis. Next base: position 39,839 of record CAEGAG010009156.1, on the reverse strand, counting down.
GTTTGGACCATTCTTGAGAAAATTTTGACATTTTGTTTTACTCTACTACAATTTTATAATAATTTGTAAATTCGTTCTAGAGTATCAGTGTTAATTATTGATCTTTTACAGAGCAGAATCATAAATGGCTGAAATTATTGGTCAATCAGAACAAAATCTGTGAATCTCCAATCCTACTTCAGCACATTGAGAATAAAACCTTCTAAAATGCAATCAGTTTTATTTCTTTCTACTGAAACTTAAGCGCGTTTTATTCAGATCAGATTACAAAATAATTTCTAACAATAGAAGCTTTCCAGTATAAAACAAGCTGTTATAATGTAACATAATGGCATCTAGTCTAGTTAGTTGCTCCCAAAGCAACTAACTAGACTAGCTATCATCATTGTTGGGCGGATTTTAAAGAGCTGTAAAATACTTATAAATATGTGAAACCTATTTTAAATCAATCCATCTCATTCTGGTTGCTTTAATAGACACAACTGGTTCAAATACAACGTAAATAATATACATTTTAACTCCTTTGTTTTAGCAAAGCTAGCTAAACCACTCGACTGCTAGCCACCTTTAGCTAGTACCAAACTTATGTCCTGGAAACCAAACACAAAGGCAAAAACTCACACAGTTACGGTTAAAACTTTACAACAACTCACCTCGGTGTCTTCCCTTCTGTCTCTGCCCGCCGTTGTTGGTTTTCTTGAACGGGACAAACGCTAGGAGACACTTGCTGACCAGCTAAATTTGCACATTTCAAAGCTACACGGGGGGGAAAAAATGCTTCCACCTCGATTTCTGTTTACTTTTCGGCCTCGTTCTCACAGGAAGTACCGTCTCGTGACCGGGAATAACAAGCCACCGGCGACTCGCCAGTAAAACTGACTTTGAATCTGTTTCCGAGCGACGCCTCTTCCGTGGCGAGGCCGTAAATTAAGAGCACGCCTGCTGATTTCTGATCAGCGATTTTAAAATCAATGGACTGGGAGAGAAAAATGGGGCGGTGACCCCAGCTTTCAGGCGTGCTGACGCACACATAGACGTAGAACAACTAGATGCTACGGGAGCGTCCAAATTGTACGTAAACGTTGCCGCCATGTTGTGAGTGGCTTCGGAAAAGTCATCACTGTATATTTCATCCAATTATATAGATGACTGGAGTCCGAAAGCCTTTAAAATTAATTGATAACTTCTTCCACACTTGCATATGGCAATAACTTTGTTTCTTCTTTGTTCTTCATCTAATTTAGATTGGGGCATCATTTTATTTTTTTTATAGATGTTTTATTTTAGCCTGCTTGATAAGAAAAGTATGGTGTAATAACTCAATTAACATCTGAAAAACAACAATAAACATACTCTAACATATTCTAAAGCATATTAGAGTATATTTTCTCTAACATACTTTAGATAAAACAAAATAGTCAAAGTACCTACAGCTTCACTACTGTTATTTGAAGAATGACTTTTAATTGTCTTTAGCAGTGTTAAGATTCTGAACTACTTACAACCACAAAACCAACAACAACAAAAAAATCATAATAGTGGTACACTATTAATAAAATAATAATAATAATGATAGTATTATTTAGAGTTCATTTCATTCACAAAACTCAAGTTTCCAAGCAGTTGTCCTGCTTTCTATGATGAGCTTGCCAGCAGCAATATGGCGGACGCGGTGACGTACCGTTTCCACGGTGGAACGAAGCGCGTGCGGCGTCTGTTCCGCTAAGTCTATGGACGTATCACGTTCATAACCGTTTACGTTCACTGGGAAACATGTCGGCTCCTCAGACAACGACAAAGGTAGAAAAGCTGCATGAACTTTAAAGGCTTGTTAACGATAATAACATTTATTTATCATGTTGTATACGAACCAACGTACAAAGCAAATAAGTGCTAACGACGTCTCTTTCTTCACTAAGCATATTTCTGCTTTAGTCTCTAATAATTGACATTTTTACAAGCAAAGAGTGCTAGCAGTGTTAGCCTCGCTTGTGATGTTTTACCTTTATGATAGTTCTATTATTGATTATACTTATCCCTTTTTTACTTATTGTTTGAAGTTTTAAATCTCCTATAAGCCGCTTTCTTACGGTGTGAAATCGCCTTTCAATGCGTTTATTTTCATTTTGAAGTCAGCTTGTTGTTTTTCAGCAGACAGTGGTGCAAAAAAAGTATTTTCTTTTCACTTTAAGTGATTCAAATCTATAAAGTGATTTGCTTATTCCTGCTATTTTCAGCTGAAGTATTATATCTTAATTTCTTCAAATAGCCCCAAAATTATGGAATTATTGATACATGCAGTAGTTTGTAAATAGCTTAGAAACAAGCTAGATAACTACATTTTATTCATGCTTTGCAGACAGATTTAATTCAACTTTGTGATACATGAGGTAATAAAATGTTCTAATAAATTACAAAATCTTTAAAAAGTTAATTTATTCCAGTGTCTCGATTCACGGTTTCAACCCTTTATTTCCATTAATTATGAGGATTTAATCCGTACAGTTAATGAAAACTTGACATTTAAGATTACAATATTATTTCAGATTAGTTTACATAAATGATCAAATAAATAAAACATACAATATGAGCTGGATAATATAAAGTTTTGAGCTTTAATGGCTTGAGGCAGCAGTCTAGTTTCAGTACACGCTTCATTGACCTCAGCTCCCCTCACTGTCCTCTGCAGGACTCACTCGTCTGCATATTTCCACAGTGTGATGCTTTCTGGAGAAAAGGATTAGCATCAGTAGAGAGACAGTTCAAGATTAAACATTTGACAAGCTGTAGGTATCATGAAGAGGTTTACAAATCTAAGAACATTGTGCTATTTCTGGCAGCATCATGCTGTGGTTGAAACTGTCCAAATAGCTCTCAGTGGCCCCACCCTTTACCACTTTTTACCACAAATTTGTGACTCCTTTAAAGCAAGGTCTATAAAACAAACCAATTTAAAATAAACTGTAATGGTCAGATATTAAGCCAGAAGCTTATTGATCTGTTTTATTATTTATCAGTTTTTCAGGAAATGATAAATTAGAGTAAATATGTGTAGCTTCATTACAGCTTCTAAATAATGTAATAAACTAATGATGTAAACTTTATATTCTTTTAATTTGTCATCTTCTTGTTCCTTGCCAGGAGGCCCCAGACCAAGACGACCCAGAAACACCAACAGAGTCTGTAGCCGCTCCCAGTGAAGTTAAAGAAGGTAAGTTAACTCCTGGACATTAAAAACATCTTCAATCTTTTTTTTTATTAATTTTTTAATAAAAATGAACAGAAAGGTTTTGAATGTTACGAGATGTCTCAGCCCTCATCATGTCTGCTTCCATGCTAGAACCCAAAGTGCTTTCATCGCTGACATCTAAGCAGTCGGATAAGGGCCTTTCTGACACTGCTGATGATGGAGAGACGTGGTCGCCTCCTCCTTCGCCGCCACTGAACAAACTTGCTGCAGGTGAAACCTGCAGATAATCACACCATCCTTATGCATCTTAACATGAGAAAGTTAACCAAGGGTTTATGGAGCAAGGCTATTTTTAATCTCATAAAGAAAACTGGCAACTTGAGTGACTAAGCTGCTGTTTCTCTGAAGAATGAAACAGTGGTGGAAAGAGAAACAGTTTCTATGTAATGTTTGAAGAATTTCTTCTGTTTTTATTGTTGCATTTTCCACTGACCAAGTGGTAAAACAGTATTAAAATGAGACCAATTTTGAAAAATTCGCATTTTACATGTTTTTGTTCTTCCATTTGGGTCTCAAATGTTTCTAAAAACAACCCACGCACTAAAAAAACAACAACATCCAGACATTTTCTACCAATAAGTTAATGTTTTATGTTGTCAAGAAAATGAGCTGTTTCAAAAACACCATCAGATGGTTAAGTCACATTCCATGGGCTCTGCGCCAATCATGCTGGAACTCCAGCATGATTGGTCAGCTGGTTTTACCTCTGTATGCGCTGTACAATGGCTGCTGGAAAAAAAACCCAAATGTTTTATTCTTGACTTACTATTTAGAAACCACTTGCTGCTTTCTCTTTGATTGTGCAGGAGGCTCTACTTCTGCTTTTCATATGAGAGTGTAAACATTGAATTTGGGGGCATTGCCAGTTGCTAATTACGTATTTGGATTTAAAGTGACAGGAGGCCTAAAACAGCTCAAAACTGAGTCAGTGAAGTAGCTAACTATGCTAGTGTGGGTTATTTGTGGCCATTTCTTCAAGTCGCCATCCCTCCCCGCATTAGATGTAGGTAGCGGTAAAACAATATTGCCGCATTTAAGCTGTGATAGCTGGAGTTCCCACTTGTTTTATAGCATAAAACCTCTGTGAAAAGCCAGTTAGCGAGTTGCTAGCATGTAAACAAATGGCGGTTCCAGTTACTGGCGGAAGTTACGTCCATAAATCACGCAAAGCCTCATGGGGGTTAGGAATAAGGTGGATAGACCATAAACTTATCCTATCCTTCAAGGAAGCAGAATAGATCACCTTTAATATAAAAAATCTATTCAGTAAATCAAACCTGCATAGATTTTTTTTTATTGTTTGCGAGTTTCTTGGTTCTTTTTTCTTTGTTTTTAATTTTCATGACTTTTACAGATTTTGTTTGAATGTATTTATTTTTTAATAGGTCATGCTGCAAAGTCCATTTCCTCGATGTCTCCCTCTCCCTACACGTCCTCCCCGTTGTCTCCTGGCCGAGCCAAGATGAGCGTCTCCGGGCCGTCCACCAGTAAAGCCAACCTCCCTCCAGCTCCTTCCGCCTCCTCTTCCCCGTCTCCTTCTGCTCCCTCCACTCCCTCCGCCTCTCCAGGCCCACACAAGATCCACCGGGCCCGGAAGACCATGAACCGGCCCCCGCTGGCCCAGGTGAGAGCGAGTTGGGTCGTATGGAAGTAAATGAATATTTTCAGGGTGTGATTTAATGTTTCTGGTGAGCAGGTGAGTCATGTTGATGCTCTGGCTGCGACTCCGACGCCATCAGGATCCGACTCTGAAACCGGTTAGTGGCTTTAAATCACTCAGCAGGTGAAATTAGGAGATTTATACACGTTTCTGCATTAATCAGGTTTTCCTCACAACTTTTATATTTATGCAAATTTTAATTCGTAGTTTATTAAACAGATTTGGATTGAAGCATTTTTAAGGTTAAAATAAATGTCAAAGTTTCCATCCATCCATCCATTTCTCCATCCATCCATCCATCCATCCATCCATCCATCCATCCATCCATCCATCCATCCATCCATCCATCCATCCATCCATTTCTACATCCATCCATCCATCCATCCATCAATCCATCCATCCATTTCTACATCCATCCATCCATCCAAACTTTAAGTCCTCTAGATATTCTCAGATGACTAAAAGTTTTTTTTCAATTAAAACTTCTTGTGTTACATTGACCTTTGACGCAGAAGCCATTTTTTCTGTGAAACTAAAGCTGCTGCTGCTGCTCGTGTTGTTTTGTTTTTAAAAGCTGCAAAGAAGAGGAAGCTATCAGAGAGCGCGCCAGGGAAATGTGAAAAAATCTCAAGCAATACTGAAGCTGAGGTGAGTCGATCATTTCAGTTTTTCTGGTTTTTAAACATTTTGCTCGATTTCTCCTGTGCCGTTCATTTTGCCTCTTTTGTGTTTCTGTTAGGGCGAGAAGCTGTTTCATAAAAAGGCGGAGTCTGTTACAGATCAAGCTCTAGCGAAGAGCAAAAGCTCTCTGGGGACGTCTGTTGACGATGGAAACCATTTATCGGCTCTAGATTCAGAAAAGGTGTCAGTCTTAATGATGTTACTGGTGATTTTATTGATTTATGTGCGGAAGAAGTGAAATCATAATTTGGTTGTTTGTGGTTTTCAGTTGGAAAATGGAGGTGAAGAGAAGCAGCTAATTACCAACACAGAAGATCCGGTGATTATTTCTGCCGCTACTGATCCGTAAATACGGGTTTGGAAAAAATTAAGAGACCACTTCAAATGATCAGTTTCTCTGATTAAATTTTTTATAGGTTTATGTTTGAGTAAAATTGAACATTGTTCTTTTATTCTATGAACTGCTGACAACATGTCTCTTACATTCCAAGCAAAAATTTTGTATTTATTTGGAGAAAATGAGAAATGCTCAAAATAATGAAAAAAATGCAGGATACAAGTTAATATTCATTTAGAAACAACAATACTAATGTATTAACTCAGGAAGAGATCAGAAATCAATATTTGGTGGAATAACCAGTTGGTTATTCTGGTTATAATAACCAGGTTATTCTGGCCTGGAGGCCCGCCAGGCTTATATTACACTGAGGGAAACCCTGACACCAGCGCAGCGATTTGATGCTTTGATGATTAATTTTTTTCTCTTTCCTCATATCCACAAATTTAAAAGTATAAAAGCAGCTTGAACTTCCCATCCAAACATGTCAAATATTTTACTTTCCTTTTCTGACCTGCAGAGTTTGGAGCCAGAGAGAAAGTCTTTGCGGCCGCAGTCGGATCAGGACAAAGACACCATCACCATTGATCTGGGGGAAACAGAAGAGGGTGAGTTTAAAGAGCTCAGTTTTCCAAAAATCTGTGAACNACCGTCTCACAGATTTTATTTGTTTTTGACTTTTTACCATATTGTTTCTAGAACAGCACAGCATCTCTTACTGGAGATCCAAAGCATTACCAGCCACTTCGACTCTTTGAAAAAACTTGAATGATATGAGTTACGACGGCTTTTAATTTGTATTTTTGTTTTGAATAAATTTTTTTTACACTATCAAACATATTTAAACATCAGCATAAACACATAATGAAGGTTTTCCCCATAATAATTATTTGAATAAATCATACTTTTTATTTTCTCTCCGTCCATTCTGTAAAACAGATGATTTTTGATTGTCACTTGTACATATTTATTTTGTTTTTCAGCAGAAAGGTCTGGAGAATACACAGAGGTTCCTTTGGGTGATTTGGACATCGCTGCTGCTGACAGTTTGAGTCTCTCCCCTCCTGCTGGTCGGTTTATAAATGTTACTGTCTCTTTAAATTGTGAACCAGATAAAAGCACTCTTATGTAAACAGTCAAATTAGCTGGAAAAACATTTCCTTATCTGATCAGCTGATAGATTCATTCAAATGTGCTCATCTTCAGTCAGTGTTTATAAAGAAACTAACAGCTGGGATCCACTTTTAGACTCTTTTAGATGTGAAATTATTCAGTCTGTCTGGTGAAGATGAGTAAAAATGTTACTTAATCTTCACAATCAGGATCCTTTAATTTTTCTGTTCAAATATTTGGTAAAAAAGTAGCTTATTAATCGTACAAATTGAATACAAAATGACAAGATTAAATGTTTTTTTCTTGCTATAAGTAGTGTAGAATGTATTTCTAGTCTTTATTTTTTGTTGTTTGTGGTAAAATGTGAAATGTCTCTGCAGATGGAAGCGAAGCAGGCGACATGGAGCGGCTGGAGGAGCTTCCTCTGTGCAGCTGCAGAATGGAGGCTCCTCGAGTCGACAGCACCAGCCAGCGGGTCAGCAGACAGTGCATGGCGACGGAAAGCCTCAACGGAGAGGTTCGTCCAGCTAATACCTGACAGGAACACAGATATGCATCCTCATCCAGTTTATTATTTGCTCTGGTAGCACTTTGTGAAACGGACCAGACTGAAAAGAGGTAAATAAGGAGCCATTGTCCAAAGATATACAAAGTAGGAACCAAATAAAGGAAAATAATCAGAAGGAACTGAAACATTAGATGCAAATGTAAAGAAATTCAGCAGCCCTAAAAAAGGAAGGACAACTGAGATTTTTCGTTTTTTCATTTTTACGGAAAAATTCTGCTTTTGCATGTTTATGTATTTCCTTTTGGGTTTCTACTTCTTCTAATTTGCAATACGTTAATGTTTTTTGGTGTCTATAAAATGAGCCGTTACAAAAAATTCAAATGTTGAGTCATAATCGGCGCCGTTACTTAGCAACCCCAGCGAAACCCAGCCTGTCACCTAGCAACCCTCGCTGACCTCCAGCTCATTTGATCAGCTGGTTTTACTGCTGTACAATGGCTGCTGGAAAAGACAAGGTTTTTGTTGTTGGCTTACCATCCAGAATCCACTTTGCTGTAGTCCTGTTGGTTGTACAGGAGGCTCTACTCTTGCTTTTCAAAGATATATGGTTGTATAACTGCGCATCGTTTTGCTGCCATTTTCATGTGTGAGTGTGAACATTGATTTGGGGGGCGTGGCCAGCAGCAGCTTATTTGGACTTAAAGTGACAAGATGCCCTAAAACAGCTCATTATGAAAAGATCTTAAAATACTGAGCAGAAATAAATCGCAATATCTAAGAATGATTCTATGTAAAAATGTAATGAACATGTCCTGTATCGCTCATAGATCTAATTTGTTCAAGGAAGCAAAATAGTTCACCCTTAATAATAATTTTGTGTAAGTATTTCAGGTGGTTAAATATAATCAAAAGTCTTAAATTCAGTCTGTCGCTGGGTTTCAGCTCCGGGCTTGCACCAACTGGACCATGAAAGCGGAGACGATGCGGCCGTCCAGTCGGATTCCCCTCATGGTTCTGTGTGATGTCCATCGCTCACACATGGTGAAACACCACTGTTGTCCTGGCTGTGGGTACTTCTGCATAGCAGTAAGTGTGAACCTGTGGGTGGAGGGTAAAATTAGGATTCGTTCCTCCTCCTTGTTTCTTATCGCATCTTGTTGTGTTTCAATCTGATTTGTTTCAAATTTGCCCTCCTCTTTCAGGGCACTTTTCTGGAATGCTGCCCGGACCAGCGGATCGCTCATCGCTTCCACCGCGGCTGTGTGACCGTACTGAGCGGCGGCCGCAGCAAGGCCAACGGCGGCGGGATGCTTTTCTGTCCACACTGTGGAGAAGATGCCTCAGAGGCCCAGGAGATCATCATCCCCTCCTCGGCATCAACCTCTGCAACCACAGTGGTCACCATGTCAGCCTCCTCCACAACCACGCCCTCCCTGCCCCCATCAGCCCCGACAGCGCCCTCTCTCACTGCCTCAACAGGAGGGATGAAGGACGGGAAGATGCCTGAAAGGCCTGTCAGGTAGGATATTTTACTGAAATATTCTCCAAATATGAGTTTTACCTATTTGTTAAAATGATCATTATGTTGCGATGGTATAATATAAGACAGATAATCTGTGAAAGCTGGTTCACCACAAAATAGCTTGACACGAATGCTAAAACAAGTTAGCTGCTAATGAACCCTCACTTTTTTTTTTTGCATCTATCGCACATTAAATTTTATCTAGAAGAAACTTCTAGAAAACTGTAAAACAGCTGGAACACTGAGTTCCTTTACATCAAAGCTGCTTTTGAGCCATTATCACTGGAATGTTGACCAACATATTTGGGTTGCATTGATGATTTTAATGATGGTACTCAACAAAATACAATGTTTAAAATTGGTGACTATTTTATGTTTTTATGGTGTTTTTATGATGTAAGGCACTTTGTTTTGTTGGGGAATTATGCTATACAAATAAACTTGATTGATTGATTGATTATCGGTAAGTGTAATTTTATGGCCACAGGGTTTCCCCCACAAAACTAGCTAAGCCTGGTGGTAGGGAAGCTAGAGCAGGCATCCAGCAACTTTCCGTTTGCATTTAGTTAAAAAATGTTTAAAGTTAAGAGGAAGTTTGAAAATATCACTAGGTAATTATGTGCTATTGGAAGACATTATCAACAATACCTAAACACCAATTAAAAGTCTTAAAAATCTCTAAAATAAATAAAATGAGCAAAGTTTAGCCTGGTGGGGGTGCAAGTAAAGCCTGGTGGCCCGCCAGGCTTATAATACACTGGGGGAAACCCTGACCCAGTTGGTTGGACAATGTTGGATTTCTTCTGACTCTGACCTATATGATGCTACTTGCTTTATGTTCGAAAAGCTTAGCACTACCGTATAAAAAATGCAATTCTCTTTTGTACATTTCTGTAGTGATACAGGTCTTACATTTCATACGTAATGGTCTTAAAAACTCTTCAAGTCTTATATTTGAGTTGGAGGAACCTGCAGATTCCCTGTTTTTCTGTCGTAGCGCTCGAATGCGAAGCCACGGCCTGGTAGCTCCCACAGTGGAGCAGCAGCCTCCTCAGCCCGTCCCCTCAGCTGTTCCTCCAGCTGAGGAGGGAGTGGACAGCGTCGGCTCGTCTCTCTGCATGCCGAATGGGAAGTCAGTCAGCCCAAGTGCACTACCACCTGGACCCAGCAGGGCAGCGCTGCAGAAAGCAATTCTCACACAGGAAACGGAAAGGTAAGAGACCGCATGGATTTAGATTTTAGTACAACCGAGTATTAGGGCCACACTAATAAAATAAAATAAATGATATAATTATATATAAGTATTATTGTGAGACTAAATTCATAAAATTATTAGAATACAGTAATAATAGAAAATAATAAAATGGAATAGACATTATTGATTATATTTTATAATTGTCATTCTAATAATTTTATGACTTTATTCCCATAATAATGTTTCAATATTTTATATTTACATGCAACATTTACATATATTTGCATTATATATGTGAATAATATATGTAGATATGTATATATATAGTATAATATATTAATATATTACATTTTTTTTTTTACCTTCATTTATACAAATTTTCTCGAGATTATAGATCTCATTTACAAGACAGAAAAGTAAAAAAAATTATTCTCATAATTTAATTGTTTAGTATTTTATTATTTATTAGTATAATGGCCCTAATATTCTGTACTTTTAGAAGCATATTGAGAGTCAATTTTGGATTATCAATTTGAAATTGTGCAGAATTCAAAGGTTTTTACCTTTTAACTACCAAATATTTTTGCTAAAATCTGTTTAATTGGGGGAAAGTTGTTATGTAGCAGTAGAAGCATGTAAATGTTGTTGTCATCCAGAAAAAAAAAAAGAAGAAAATAATTATTTTTTTTTTTACTATTTTTGATCAAAAGTTACTTTTTCTGTACCAGGAAGAAGAAACTGAGGTTCCACCCGCGGCAGCTGTATCCTGCTGCAAAGCAAGGAGAGGTCCAGCGAGTGCTGCTGATGCTGAGTGAGTGGCATACCATAATAAGCACCGTTAAAGAAAAAACAACATATATCTCATATATCCAAAAGGGACGTCTGTTTTCAGCTGTTAAAACGGTTTGAACTGTTGTTAAACATGCCGTCACATGTTTTTCCGAGCCGTCTTTAAACGCATCATTATCGTAAAGATGCTAACACGTTGCTCACACCAACTGGAGACATTTTGCTCAGTATTTCTGCATGGTGTGTGTCAGAAACATTACACAGTTTTTCCAAACAAACACTGTAAGTTGAGTAATGATGTTTATGCTAAATTGCTAAATGATGCCAATATGTCATGTTAAGCTAGTTAGCAATAATGCTAATGTTGTTACAATCCTTGCTAGCTAGTTAATGCCAGGAATAAACTGAATCTGCTTTAATTTCTGTACAGAAGTTGTGCTCACTGTTGCTTTCTACATATTTAAAAGAATCTTTATTGCCACAATAGAAAGAGCAAAAGGTCAGGGAGGAGACATTAGCCCAGAGACCAGCAGCAGGGACGTTGATGCAGGTAAGGAGAGATTATTTCATCTGCTGCAGGGAGAAGCCAGGCAGGTATCAGGAAAGATTTATGTCTTTGGTCTGCTGTCCTTTACCCTATCAGAGAGGCTCTTTAAAGTTGCAGTTTGTAACTTTTATAAAAAATATGTTTTTTAGAGATTTGTTAAAACTGTCATCATGTTACGACAGATAAATATGACACAGATAATCTGTGAAACGATCGATCGCCTCCACCGCCTCCCTGAGCTACTATTGCTATCTGGAGAAATGCACCGCTCCCGACCAAAAACAACCAATCAGAGACAGGAGGAGGGTCTTTGTGCTGTCAGTCATTCTCATGTACTCGCTGCTAAATGCTCTCTTGGCAGAGAAACGACTCACAGTGACTGGAAAACCTAGCCTTAGCGTTCATGACAGGTTCTACTGTTTATGGTCTCTAAGAGGGTTTATGGGTGGTGGGGTTGAACAACACCCACATGGGCATGATTGACAGCGCTAAGACCCTCTTCCAGGCTCTGATTGGTTGTTTCTGGTGCATTTCTTCAGAAGGCAATAGAAGCTCAAGGAGGAAGTTGACGAGATCAATTTAGTAAATTATTATTATTTCACCAAATATGCAAAAAATCTATATTTAATAAAATGTACCTACTGCAGCTTTAAGGGCTAAAAGAGCATCAAGTTAATTTCTGTTTCTCTGTCTTCCAGTGGAGGGAATTGATCCAACGTACCAGCCTGAGTCTCAGAACCGACGTTCGGCTCTTCACGCTGCAGCCCAGAGAGGCCTGCTGGAGGTCTGCTACATGCTGATACAGGTGCGTAAACGTGGCAGCCTGCTGGTCATCCACAGGTTTTAGCACCTAGCTAGCTAACCTCCTGCTGTGGTTTTAATGGCGCCAGGCTGGAGCTCAGGTTGATGCCAAAGACAAAGACCTGAGGACTCCTCTGCTGGAAGCCGTAATCAACAATCACGTTGATGTGGCTCGTTACCTGATCCAGAACGGCGCCTGCGTTTATCACGTTGTGAATATCCTTGCTCACATTTCACATTTATACTGAATTATTGTTGTTGTTGTTGTGGTTTCAGCCACTTTGTTTGTGTTTCTTTACCAGGAGGAGGATGGATACACTGGCCTCCACCACGCAGCCAAGCTGGGGAACCTGGAAATCGTTAATATGCTTCTGGAGACCGGCCAGGTGGATGTAAATGCTCAGGTGGGAGCAGAACTACTATCATCAACCTCAGTCACAAAATCTGTTTATTTATAGTGGATATTTAAAGAAATATAAGATTATTATAGCACCTTCCACACTCATTTGCAATTATTATTCACATTAGTGTATCAAAATCCAACTTTTAAAGGAGCAGTGCTTTGCAAAATTGACTTTTTAATCTTTACATCATGTTATAATGTGTTGCTTTGATTCTTTCATGCATGTTTGAGAAATCCTTTAATCTCCATGGCAACCACTCAGCTGTGCAAAATGCCTGGGTGGACATAGCCCCGCCTTCAAGGTGCTGTTCCTCCTTCATGCAGCTCCTTCAGACTAGCCAGCAGCACTTAGCAAACACTTGGTGGAACTGCACTGAGCTCATTATCTGAGCTACTTCGCAGTGAAACGCTGGTAAAACGTTGTCAAAGGGTTAATAGAGGAGCCATGTTGTGATGAAGGTGAAGTTTTTAAAGAGACAGAGACCCTTAAATTACAAAGTCAGATTTCTTTAAGTCATATTTGATAAATAGAGCATTTTTAGAACAACTGAAGTCAACATAGTGCCTGGAAAATACATAATACTGCCCTTTAACGTTTATTTCTTCATTAATAAATGTTAAAGTACCATTAATCCAACAGATTAATATCTAATATTTTAGTAATTTGATGTAAAAGCAATTCTAAACACAAACAGGTTTGGTTCTCCAATTTCAGGACAACGGTGGATGGACACCAATCATCTGGGCTGCAGAGCACAAACACGTTCAAGTGATCAAATCGCTGCTGAACAGAGGAGCCGACGTCTCCATTACAGATAAGGTGAGTGTTTAAAAAATAAAATATGTTTTTAAATGCGAAACTGAATGTGGGAGAGTCTCAGCTGGTGTTTAAAGGCAACATAAGATGGAGTTTCTGCTGAATTTTCATGATTCCTTTGGCACTTTAGTTTAAAACAGAATTACTAACTCAGAATTACTTGCTTCCCAAAAAATATACAATTTCTAAAATCAAATTGTACCTACTCAACATTAAACTAAGCATGCAATAGTTAAAATAAATAAAGTTATTATAAGAATGATTGTGTAAATCAATTTATTCCTAAAGGCTTTCAAATTGCTTGTTTTTTGGGGAAAAAAATACAAAGCAAAAAAAAAAAATCTCAGCTATAAAAACGGGAATTTTGTCACTTTTTGTATGAAATTTTGATGAATTTATCCATGTTGAATAAATTAAAAGCCGTCTGCTTTTGAGTAAAAGTCACTAAATAGATGTGTTCCTGAAAAGAGAACCAAAAGATGAATACTTTGTTTTGAATCAAACATTTTCCATTATTCAGGACATTTTAGTTTGTGACAGTTAAAAACAAAAAGTCTCCATCTGCATCAATCACCTGTGCTTGTAGTTCAGGGGCCACTCAGATTCAATCCAGGGGCCACATATGGCCCCCAGGCCACACTTTGGACACCCCATGGTATAAAACCAGCCTTGCCATTTATCCCCTTCCTTTCACCGGACTACTACTAAGCAAAAAGTGATCTACACTCACTTCAATTCCTCATATTTATCGTCATTAATGAACAAATTTTCCTGCTCTAAAGGTTTTGTAATCTTTGTATTAGTAACATGTTAAACCATTTAACCCTTTCATGCATAACGGTCACTGCTGTAAAAGCCATTTTCTTGTGGATTTTTATGCTATAAATGCACACACACCACTGAAGTGGACACAATACACTGCCAACTACTGGCCATCCACTGCAACTGCAAGAAGATTTTGTTAAATCCAATATGGCGGACAGATGACAAAGCCTGTCGANGACTGTAGCAGGTAAAAGAAAAAAAATCATATTGTGACATAAAGTAACCCCTAAAGACTAAATGATGTATTTTTCAAATAACAACTTTGTATTTGGAGAAAATTACAACTGAAAAAAATCCTAGAATTTAAAATTTTTTTTACAAAAAAATTTCCCAAATTTTTTTATGCCTTAAGAAATTCAAAAACACTTTAGAAAAAAGTCCTGACATAAATGATGATAGTTCATGCCTGAAAGGGTTAAGTTCCTAACACTGGGAGGTTTGGCTCCTGGATATCGGTGGTCAAGTTCTTCGCTGTGCTGCAGGAGCTGAACGTGTGTCTCCACTGGGCGGCGTACGCTGGAAACATCGACATCGCAGAGCTGGTGTTGAACTCCGGCTGCTCCCTCTCCTCGGTTAACATGCATGGAGACACTCCGCTCCACATCGCCGCCAGAGAGGGATACCTGGAGTGTGTGACGTGAGTTCACATCGTCTAATGCAACCAGCGGTTATTCTGGCCATTAATTGCCACATTCTGCAGATTTGTCATTTAATGATTTAAGATTATTTTATACAAGATTAGAAATACATTGTTTAAATTTCCTTTTTTAAATAAGAAAATAAACATTTTATTGCCTAAAATGTAACACCATAGCATTCCTTTAGTGATCATTTGCAGGAAAGGATACATCTGCAGCTAAAAATAACTTTCTGCTTGATTTATCGTCGTCACATCCTAGCGATAATCTGTTGACTATTTTTTGGATTAACAGATTAATAACCAGATATAACAAAGTGTGAAATAGGAGATTTGTTAATTTTTACAGAATTTGAACCAAGTGAAGCTAAAACGATTCCACTTGGTAGAAAACATTTACAGACAAAGGTTGTTGTTTTTTCCATCATAGAATCAAAATGTTTATATATGTTTTTATAATTTTGGCTTAATTACTGCTCTGACTGTGTTGTTCCTTCACCCAAGGAACTTTTTAAAAATCTATTTACTCTAGTTAAGGGTTAATGGATTACTAAATTAGTTTTACGATTATTTCAATAGTCAATTAATCACGATTAATCATTTCAGCCCTACTAATTGGTATATTAATTGGTTTTAATAAAGGGACATGCAGCATATCTCCTTTTTCATCTTATTTCAATGATCAATTAATCACAAATCAAAGATCTAATGTTGCTCCGACTACCAGGGTAAATATGATTAAAAAATAAACAATCTGTCGGTTTATTCAATGTAAAAATTTTAAAATCAGGGAAGAAAACTCATACAAATGTCGGCTGAAATGTTATTTATAATTTTATTTTACAATTCTTACTGCTCTATTTGTGTTGTTCTTTTAGCAACACAATCTCTCTTTAGTCCAGTTAACAATTATTTGATTACTAAATTAGTTTTACGATTATTTCAATAATTGATTAATTACGAATGTTGTTCCAACTACCTGGGTAAATATCGACTCCAACAGAAATAATCTATGGTATTATTAGATGTGAAAACGATTAGCAATTAATCAACTTCTAAATTAGTTGTGGATTACTTCAATAATCGATTAATCATGATTAATTGTTTCAGCCTCATACTTTAAAGTTGAGCTTTTCTTGCTTTCTGCAGGTTGTTTTTGTCGAGAGGCGCGGACATCGACATCATGAACAGGGAGGGCGACACGCCGCTCAGCCTCGCTCGGCCCGACACGCCCGTCTGGGTTTCGCTACAGATCAACAGGAAGCTGCGCAGAGGAATCGCCAACCGGCTGATCCGGACAGAGCGAATCATCTGCAGGTTTGTTTCCTCCCGGTTTCACAGAGTTTTCTGCTCTTCGCTCGTTGAACGACACGGTGATTTGTTGTCGGTCGCAGCGACGTGGCGCAGGGTTACGAAAACATACCGATCCCCTGCGTGAACGCCGTGGACGACGAAGGATGTCCGTCGGATTACAAATACGTTTCTGAAAACTGTGAGACGTCAGCAATGAACATAGATCGAAACATCACACACTTACAGGTGATCTCGTTTTATTTTACATTCATGTTATATAAAGAAACTTAAATTTTTTGGTTTTGCTTTGATAAACACAAAGTTTCCTTTTACTTTTGGTGTTTGTAGCATTGTAGCTGCACTGACGACTGCTCTTCCAGTAACTGCCTCTGCGGGCAGCTGAGCATCCGCTGCTGGTATGACAAGGTAAACACCTGCTGTAGCATCTCAAGAGTTATTCTTTATTATTACAACTTACATTTTATAAAACTAAAAAGTAAAATTATGCTGCTTTCTGGACTTTTTTAAGCTAGTTTTGGTATCTTCTCTCATCTTACTTTCTGTTTTTAATGCAGTACTAATTGTTTTATGGCAAATTAAATGTGAAAC
This sequence comes from Brachyrhaphis terrabensis, assembly GCA_903067065.1. Lineage (NCBI taxonomy): Eukaryota > Metazoa > Chordata > Actinopteri > Cyprinodontiformes > Poeciliidae > Brachyrhaphis > Brachyrhaphis terrabensis. Next base: position 22,852 of record CAEGAG010009156.1, on the reverse strand, counting down.
TTTATCTGATTGAATTATTTCATGTTTTTTTTTTCTCACTTCTGTCTGCAGGATCAACGGCTGCTTCAGGAATTCAATAAAATCGAACCTCCTCTCATTTTTGAATGCAACATGGCGTGTTCGTGTTATCGAACGTGCAAGAACAGAGTCGTCCAAGCAGGCATAAAGTAACTACCACAGATTAGAGATCACAGATTATTAATCTACAGGGTTTCTGTCAAACAGATTATATAAGCAGCATGTTGACTGTTTTCAGTAGTTAAAGGATCCCACAGGGAAAACTAGAAAAAGAAAACATTTGAAGTATTTTACAAATCTGGAAAACTGAAAACTTAGATTCAAATTTATTTACGTCTCAAATGAGTTGGAAATGATCGTTTTTCTTTTCTTCCTTCTTCCTTTTCTTTTTCTGTTCTTTTCTTTATTTTATGCTTCCATTCTTACATAAACTGTTTTTATTTTTTTCTTTCTTTGTTCCTTTTTTTCTTTGAATCTTTCGTTATTTGTTTTTCTTTTTGTCTTTTTCTCTATTTTTTTGCTTGTTTCGTTTTTGCTTCATTTTTCTGTTTCTTTGTCTTTTTTTTTTTAGCTTTTTCTGTTCTTTTCTTTCTTTGTTTTTTTTCTACAATGACTTTTTTCATTGATTGATTCATCCGTCAATCCATAACTTCATCCATCTGTCCTTCAATCTTTAACCATCTGTCCGTTGATTCATCCATTTACAACTCCGTCCGTCCGTCCATCCATCCATCCATCCACTAGTGTTTTGTCTTCACAGATTCTGTTTTTTTAAAACTCTTTACAGACAAACATTAACATCTAAATCAGAAAAGAAATTTAGACTTGGAAAATGTGCAGAAGAGTCAAAAGGAGAGAGATGACCTCTCTGCTGACCTCTGACCTCTTGCCTCTCAGAGTTCGCCTGCAGCTGTACAGGACGGAGAAGATGGGATGGGGAGTCCGAGCGATGCAGGACATTCCTCAGGGCAGCTTCATCTGCGAGTACGAGAAGCGTTCACGACTCGTCTGCCTTCCTGCTCTACAGAACCTAACGAAACGTTTTTCCTCTTCAAACTCAGATATGTTGGAGAGCTGATCTCTGACGCCGAGGCTGATGTTCGAGAAGACGACTCCTACTTGTTTGACCTCGACAACAAGGTAAACCGTAAATTATTTTTTATGAAAATAAACAAGCCTGACCCTTATATTTTGTTGTAAAGTTGACCTGAATTCAAAGTGCAAATAAATAGAAACAAATGGAAACTCAAGGAGTGCATTCATTTAAAAAAAATTAAATAAAAAATTCATCTTTACAAACCAAAAATTCAGCCAATTGATTAAATTAAGTTTTATAATCTCAAGAGATTTGCTTTTGCAATCCCAATTTCTGTTTTTTCCTCTGAAGGACGGGGAGGTGTACTGCATAGACGCACGTTACTACGGCAACATCAGCCGCTTCATCAACCACCTGTGCGACCCAAACCTCATCCCGGTGCGTGTGTTCATGCTGCATCAGGACCTGCGCTTCCCTCGCATCGCCTTCTTCAGCTCCAGAGACATCCTGAGTGGACAAGAGCTGGGGTGAGAAGACGATTTACGGCGTTTTCACGACTTTGATGAGTAAAACAAACAACGACATACAACGGCAATTTCGATCGAAGAAAAAAGTTATCTCAGAAATAATTTTAGGTTTTCTAGCAAATTTTACACTTATAAAATATTCCAGGATTTTTCTGAGATTACTGTCAAAATATTTGGATTTATTAGCAAATTTTCAACTATTGAAAATAATAAATATCCATGTTTCTTTCTTAAATTCTTTTAGTTCTGGCTAATTTTCAACTTTTTAAACTCACAAATTTCCAAGTTTTTTGTAAAATATTTCCAATCACAAAACTTCTGATTTATTTAGAACATTTTTTACTTTTCAAACTCAAGAATTTCCATGTTTTTCCTGAAACATTTCTGATTAATCTCAAAATGTTTACAAGTTTTTTTCTAAAAATAAATCAGAAATTCACCCCAAAATTTCAGTTTTTCTGAGCAAATTTTAAATGTTTCAAACAAAAAATGTTTTCTCAAGCATTTCTGAATCTTTTCTAGCAAATTTTTTACTCTTCAAACTCAGAAATCTTCACGTTTTTCTCTTGAAAATGGCTCAGATTAATTTCAAACTTTCCTTTTCTATTCCTTTTCTTGTTTTTTGGTAGGAATGTAATCCTTTTTTAAATATCTCTACAATGTCCTTAACACGCTGTCGTAAATAAGTGACGTTTGTCTTCAGGTTTGACTACGGCGACCGCTTTTGGGACATTAAGAGCAAGTACTTCACCTGTCAGTGTGGGTCGGAGAAGTGTAAGCACTCTGCTGAGGCCATCGCTCTGGAGCAGAGCAGGCTGGCCCGGATGGACGCCTGCTCAGAATCGGGAGTCGACTGCGGGATGGCCTTGATGGGAAACTCTTAAAACACTTAAACCACAGGGCCTTTGGATCAAACCCTGCCACGTTTACATGTGCACACAGTCGACTGTAGAAGTGGGGCATTGCCGGTTTTGTGGTGCCGTCATGTTTTACATTTTCCTAAAGCTGACACTTTATTACGTTCACTATTGCAGAAATCATAACCTTTACATTTTAAAGGACCAGAAACAGTTTTACAAAATCTACAGCTCTCTTGATAGTTGTGTGTGTAGTCATGTTGGTGTTGCAGAAAAATGTACCAGAAACAAACGTTTGTGCTGGAGGCCTTCATTACCCGCTCATTTATATGTGAAAGTCTTTTATATCCACACACTTCCTGTTGTGCCAACCAACTCAAGGCTTTGTGGCAAAAACATGAACGTCAACTGAAGGCCTTTCTGGACTCATAAAGGAACTTATTGTGTCCGTTTGTGGATGGATGCTTGTGGTAGTTTAATTGTCTGTATTATTTTTTATACATGTTGTTTCTTCTGTTACTTGTAGTGAAATAAAACAGAAAAGAGTTTATTTTGGGCTTTTTGTTATTGTATATATTTATACTGTCAGCAGGGGGCGTTAGAATTAACTTTTGACAAGCTAGGTAGGGTTAGAGATGAGTTAATTGGAAAGATGTCTCACTCTGAGTCATTATTATTGTTGCGGTTTTTCTTACACATTTTAAACAGAGTACTTTCAGATACATCAGGGGTGTCCAAAGTGTGGCCCCGGGGCCAAATAGGACCCTAGAAATAACTTTGGTCGGACCCTCGATCACAAATAAAGAAGAGTAAAAATTTGTCCATTAAAATAGAAAACAAATTATGGCCCTTTGGAAATTGTTTTTCTTAGGTAACAGTTCAAAGAGGTTTTTATGTTTATGGATATAGATTTCATAAAAAAGTTTATTACTGTTGACACACTTCTATGGAATAGGATTAGTGTCAAAATTCTGACTTTAATTTGAAAATTTTACTTGTGTTCAGTCTCCATGGTAACCAGAGTTACCATGGAAACTAAACTTTTTTTTTTCCAGAATTCTAATATGAAAGTCATAATTCTTATTTAATTGTTTCTTGCCATAATCCTCCTCAGTAAGGAGTCGATTAAGAAGTCTGTAAATGGTCAACCTGACCCATGTTCAGTTTCCACGGTAACCGTGTTTGGTTAGCCTCCAAATTGAGCAATCTGACCACAACTTTCTAATTTGTTTTTTTTTTTTGTTGTAGTCCACAACCTCAAAATTCAACATTTTAGAATTCTAAGATTGAATTCATATTTCTTGTTCTCTTTTTTAATTCAAAATATATTTATTATTGAATTTTACATACATTGTTTACTGTTTTCTTGCCATAATCTCTATAAGCAACAGTGAGACTCCGTTAAGAAATCAGTTCATGGTCAGTAATGGCTCTTCTCTGATTCATATTCAGTTTCCATGGTAACAATCTTTAATTAGCCTCCAAATGCAACTTTATAATTTTAACAGCACAAACACTGTCACTAAATTCACTCAATTAAATTAAACAGAAGAAGTCACAAACAGCGATACAATAAACATCCACTCTCTTTGCTTCGATGTGAGGAGGAGTGAGACCTCTCTCCCCATTGACCATCTGTGGAGGAGCCTTCAGGTGCGCATCCCACAGCAGGTGCGTTCGTGTCGTCACCGCGTCGTTAGAACTGCCAGGAAGGAAAGATTTCCTCACTTAGTTACCATGGTCTGTTCGAACGCAGCGGAGCCACTTTTAGTCCAGTTTTAGCGTCTAGTTTTGTCCGGTTTAGAGGTTTTGTTCGGAGCGGGCGCACCGGAGGACGGCAGGCGGAGGAACATGGGGAAGAAAGAAGAGGACAACCGGGACTCCAGCCCGGACTCCAGCTACGGTGAGTCGGCATCGCCCGTTAGTTTCCCTGGACTGCGTCTTTTCAGGGCAGGTTCACCCTGCATAATGTTGTAGACTGAAAGTAGTAATATTTTAATTTGCATAGCAGAAAATTAAATTGGACTTAAAGTTTTTATTTTTTGTATTGAAACACAAGTGGTGGAGAAAGTACTCAAACAATGTACTTAGTAAAAGTACAAATTAACAGACACAATATTTTTACTTGTGTAAAAGTAAGAAAGCACTGGCTTTTAAAAAATACTTAAAGTATTAAAAGTTAAATGTATTACCTAATGGCTAATATAATATAATTAAGTGTACGTATCGTATTTTATTTTAATACATCAGCAATGCGCCATTTTAATGAACAATGCTGCAGATAATAAAGCATGTTTTCAATGTGTTTACTCTAAATTTAAATCAGTTTAAATTTAAATTTGTGTTTTCAGGGATGACCTGCGTCACTCCAGTAGTTCTTAGTCATTTTCAATAAATTTGAATATTTATGAAAAGTTCATATACTTCAGTAAGTCAGCTCACAAGTCTCTTCTTGTGAGTCAGCTTAATACATGTATTAATATTGCACATTAATACATGTATTAATATTACACATTAATACATGTATTAATATTGCACATTAATACATGTATTAATATTGCACATTAATACATGTATTAATATTGCACATTAATACATGTATTAATATTACACATTAATACATGAATTAATATTACACATTAATACATGTTTGATATGTATTAATATCATACATATTAATTTCCCACAAATTGTAATGATTTAGTTTACAGCTAATGAAAACAGAACATTTGATTAGATTACAGAGCTATACAAAAACAAAATGCAGAAGTGTAAGTCTAATTATTAAAACGTTTAATACCTGAGGCTAGTTTGTCAATGAGGCTGACAAACGAGCCTCATCGGAACCTTATCTCGCAAAACCTTTGCGTTCCCTCACAATATGCAAATATGCAGTGGTCTGTTTTGCACAAAGTTGCTCTTCTAGAATGAGGGTCTAACGGTACTTTCCCGCTTTGCAGCGGACCAGTGTTGAGTTTCACTGATTACTTTCAAAACTAACAAAGAAATCGAAAAAGCGCATTGCGACGTGGACGTAACGTGCAACGCAACGCTTCACGTGACGTCACTCTCTTCGATCAACTCTGCCTGCTCCGCCATGGCGGACGTCAAAGTAACCAATGCGCTTCTGTACAGCTTGTCAAAAACGCACATCTGTTAGCCTAATATTGCTTTTATTTAGATGATTTCGCAGTAAAACTGGTCACAGGATCCTGCGCGTTCAGCTGCCCAAACAGACAAGGATAGAAACTAAACTAGTGATTTTATTGTGTAACGTTTAATGAAGAAAAGATGGGGGCGATGGCTAGCAGCAACCGTTAATCATAATGACTGTCAGCCCGTCATGTGATCGCGGATTTGCAGCGAACACTTTTTATAAGGTACGAATATTAACGTTCGTATACTTTATAAGTAAGTATTATTAGAAACATATCAAATATCGCATTATGGAGAAGTACGAGTCTAACCATCAGTAACCATGGAAACAATGTAGCCTAGCATGTACGAAAAAAACCTGGCAGCTTCTCATCTTCTGTACGCTTTTAATGCTGTTCCGGTCTAAGGGGAAACGATGTTTATGACATAGTGATTTAAATCATGTGGTGTGAATTCAGGTGGAGTCGGTAATTTTATGAACAGCTCTGGAAGACTTAAGTGAAGTTAGCCCCCCCACCTTCTTCAAATCAAACAAAATGGGTGTCTTACTTTTTGTATTTCAACAGTACAGTTTGTCTAATAGCGCCCTCTGGTGATCAGAAACTAAAATACAGGTCACCGAGTGTGTTTTGGGAGGTGTTGGGCCAGTTCATTCTAAATAAGACCTAGTTCCAAGCGAATTTCATCAACGTTAAAATTTAATTATTCATGTTCATAGGTTAGCACTTAACAATTTCAAATGAAATTAACAGATCCAGCATGAACTGATGTTCATTGACCTTGTATGACCTCTAGAAACGTTTCTTTATATCTTTAAAATGATAGCAGCACAAACGAAAATTTTTGCTGCACAAACCAGCACAAACGTTTGACACCAATTTTGTCTGATTTGAAGAACGTGTCGGGCCAACTTCACTCAGGTGTCAGGAAGGAGGAGGTACGGGTCGGTTTCTAAGCTAGTTGTTTCCAACCTTTGTAAAAACCGCCGTCTACGAGGTCCAACCAGGTGTGTTACGTTCAGAGACAAATTAGCTTGACTCGAACAAGTAGAAACCATGAATAAACTGACAAAAACAATTTGGGAAAGCAATTTCAGTCACTCTGTTCAATATTCCCATCCCTCACTTCCAACGACCATCATGGCGCCTCGAGTGATGAAGCGATGTAGTTACAAAGAGTCAATAGAAATGTAGTGAAGCAGAAAGTAAAAATACTTGATGTAAAAGTCGAAAGTACCCACCATTAAATCTACTTTAGTAAAGTACAGATACCTAAAAAATGTACATAAGTACAGTTACATCCCACCACTGTGAAATACTGACACTTTATTAGATTTGGTAGCTGCTTGTTGTTTTTAACCAGAGAGAGAACAGAATGATTTGTCAGAAAAGCCCAAGATAGAAAGTGAGATGGGGAAATGAAACTGAGCAGCGGCAGTTTTAACAGGAATGTATTCTCACCTTCATATTTAGTGTGTTCACATCTAATGTGTTGCTATCTTCTCTACTCCAAAAATTCAATCTAATTAAAGAATTCCCTTTAACTTGACCAAAATAGCCACTTAATTATTTGCTTAATTTTGCAGAGTAACCTCGAAAACATGTTTGATAGAAGTGGTTTTCTTTAAGATTGTACTCAGACTGCAGTGAAAAGTTAAAGTCAAATCCATCCTTTTTGTCCATTTAGAAGAAAAAAATATGTAATTAAAAGTCACTTAAAAGTTAAAAGTTATTCAAGTAAATTTAACTGAATGTTGTTGGTGACTTATTATCATAAATTTTACTAAAAATGGTACTGACCATTAATAGTAAATAAAACCATAACAATACAGATTAAAAACAAAGAGACGCAGTGAGTAAGTCTTTAACTTTACAGTTTTTCTTCTAATTTTCAGCAGGATGTGATTTTGCAAGATACTGCAGGTGTGTCTTTCTAGACTGGTGCTTTACTGGACTGATAGAAAATTACATGATTGTACTTCTGTAATTTACGTCATCAAACTCCTCTTAAAATCTCCAAGATTGTGCAACCGTGCAAGTTAAAGAGTACTGATAAGATAAGATGATTTATGGTTGAGGAAATGTGAAACGTGACATAAAGATTTATTTATTCAGGAAATAAGAAACAAATCTTTGAGTTCATAAAAACACATACATGCACTATATGTTTTAAATAAACTTAAAGCAAAAACAGTCACTATAGATTAGAATATAAATTCAAAAGGCAGGTCGCAATACCTTGAAAGAAATTTAAAGTAAAATTATCATGGTCTGTGGATCACAATAATACTAAGCAAATATTTAATTTGACTTTTTATCCAGTTGTGCTAAATTAGACCATTACCAGAATTTTGTCTATAGATTAAAAAAAGTACATTTCCACCCAAAAATCTCAAATTGTCTAGAAAAAAATTGCTCAAGAAAAGAAACACAAGGAAATTATGAGATTAATCTTAAATCTTCTATTTAAAAAAAAACCCAGTAAATTATTGAGTTTGAAAAGTTGAAAATTTACAAAAAAACAAAAAGAAATTAAGAGATTATCTTTATCTTTTATTTTTAGGAAAAAAGCTGAAAATTTCTGAGTATGGCAAGTTGAAATTTTACTAAAAAGGAAATTATGAGATTAATTTTAGACATTTTCCAGAAAAAAACTTTAAATCGCTGAATTTGAAAAGTTGATCATTTTTTTTAGAAAAGACTCAGAAACTTAGTGATTAGTCTAAGAAATTTTAAAGAAAAAAATGCTAGAAAAAAAACTTTTCCATTTCAACCTTAATCTTGATGAAATAGTTCTAGTTGACAATCTGCCGGTGGAAGTAGTACATTTTCCTACATTATAAAAATTAAAATGTCTTGTTTCACTGCGAGATTATTTCATATGTAACTAGAACTTTTTCAACAATATCAAGGAATTATCAACTCAAAACAAGCTCCTATATCTTGCTGAAAAGTTACTTTTAGGTTAGTTTTGTCTTATTTCAAGTGTACTAAGATATTTCCACTTGAATTAGATCAAAAATACTTTGTGTTTTTGCAGTGAAAGTTCAAATTTCAAACACCAACAGGTGTTTTTATGAATCCAGCTTGAATTGATGTGCAGCTGTGTTGCTTTTGTTAACCAATCAGAGGCCAGAAAACACAAACCAGCTTATTAAAACCTCAACAAAGCCTTTGTAACTCAGCCCTGAAGCCTTAGGACATCTGTTTGCAGGAAGGATGAGAAGGAAACGTATAAAGTTAAGGCGTCTCTCTGCACTTTGATCCTCTATTGAAACTCACAGGAAAACAGAGGGAGGATCAAACATTTACTGGAGGAAGAAATGTTTTAAGCTGACCAATGATGCGGCCTCTAAGGTATCTCTCTAGAAAATGATTCTTTAAATATATTTGCATTTAAAAAAAACAACAACAGCAAAAACAACCCACTCATGTGGAAAACGTCTCAAGAAAAAATCAATTCAGCCTACAGAAGAGAAATTAGCGTTGCATATCTGTGAAATGGGAGATATTTTTGGCTTACTTGTCTCTCTGTTTTGCAGATTTAGATTGAAATATTTGGAGATTTTTCTTTGCAAAATATCTAAACATCAATCAAAGTGAAAGAACTGGAAGACTTTTCAGGTTTTCTTCAGCTTGACCAGTCTAATCATTAAAATTTTAATCTACATTAGATGCTGTTTTAAGCTTACACTTCTCGAATCATTAGCTATATTAACCATATTGCGATATAAACGTACTTTCTTTGCCGTTTCAGCAAAATTTCCAGTTAGATTATTTACTGTCCATGCAGGATTTAAACAGGAAATGGCTCCAAAGGACAGAAAATAACTAAACTAATTTATCTTTTGCCATCTTAAAGTACCAGCAGTGTTTTAAAACATAAAAATAGATTTTCTTTCTTCCTTTCTGCTGCAGCTAAATTTAATGCACTGAGCATTTCTAACCTTACATACAAAATGTGTTTGATGAGCTGAAGTTATTTTAGGTGTCACCTGAATCTTTCCTGTTTTCATAAGGTGTTAAAAGATGCATTAATTACACCTGGACATTTACCTGGAGGGAGGTTTCTGTTGACTTTTTCACAGCTAGCTGAAGCACAAAAAAACACAGACATGGGTCAGTTCCCTCAGGTTCCTCCTTCTGAAGCCTTTAAATTTTATTTATTTTACCTAAGAGGCCTAAAGGTATGGACATTTCTTAAGTTGTATTGTTAGGAAATTAGAAGTTTTCTATCAAAATGTGACTGAGAGATCCAGTCCAGGCATTTCGGTCTCCAAATATCTGCTGTTCTAGATTCAAAATTTCGACTCTAAAAAGGTTTATTAGGGCCAGTTTAGATTAAAAAAGTTTTATTAATATTTGTAGATTTCCGCCAAAAAACTTGAAATTTTAAGATTAATTTCAGAAAATTTCTAGAAAAAACAAGAAAATAATAAGAGATGATTTTTTTTTTATTTTCTTTGATTAACCATGAATAATTGGATAGCAGAAAGTTTTTTTTAGGAGATTTTTGAAACACAATTGAAGATGGAACTGTGCTAATTGAGGAATTTTTGTAGAATATATTTACCATTTTTTTATCTTAAATATAAAATATAATTATTTTTTACATTTTTTGGCTTAGCTACTGCTGAGTGTGGTGTTCTTTCAGCAGTTCAGCTTTTTTTAAATATGTGTACTCCAATTAACAATTAATCAATTACTAAATCAGTTGACGATTATTTCAATAATTGATTAATCTGATTTATCGTTTCAGCCCTGAATCAGTTGAAGCAGAACAATAATCCAAAGCACGTCAGTTACTTCTGAATGGCTTAAACAAACCAAAAATAAAGGTTTTCTGATTGGCCTAGTCAAAGTCTGGACTCAGAGTGGGTCAAATTATTCCACACAGAACTGAAACATGTCCGAATCTCCACTTTTTAAAACAAGTCAACTCTGCTAACATGATGGTTGGATAAAGAGGAAGCTCATAATCTAAGTTTATTTGATTCTTGACAACATTTGGTGGCAAAATGTACATGAAAAGTCTCAGACTTGAGCCTTGATGAAGAATAAAACAATAAAAATGATGTTACAGCTGCTTCTAAGCATGTTGGATGATATATGTTATATAAGCCAAGTTATTATTCTGTCTGTAAAAAGGTTTTTTATTACATGGGGGGAAGAAACACTAATCTCACATTTGTTTCTCTTATGTCAATATTTAAATCAACTTGGTTTGATTAACTTTTTCATCCTCTGTCCTTAAATCAGAGCCTTATTTTCCCAAATGTCTAATCATTACACACATTTAGCATTTCTGTAACTAGAAATTCAAGTCTTTCCTCCTCAGTGAAGGTCACTGATCTCTGATTTAAGCTGTAAAAATACTCTGCAGTTTGACTGTTTGAGATCCAAAGTCCGCAGGTTTTAAAGCTTTTCTCTTGTTTTTACAAGGACATAAAAAACTTAAATATATTTTATATCCGTGGGAGGAGAACACGGTGAGCGAGTGTCATTGTTTACTCTAAACACACGCCAGACTGTCTGCAGAACTGAAATATGAAACTCCGTGCGAAAAGCAACGTCAGTGGAAAAGTTTATATTTTTAATTACCGTATCTCCTCTTAGTTTTTTTAGAGTGTGTCTGGGTTGTTGTTTTTTTACTTCTTCCTTTATCTTCTTTATGGACCTTAACAGAGAGTAAAACAGAACTTGTACTACTTTAGTCAAAATTAACTTCCTTCATTGATTGGGGCCGTTTCAAAACCATACTGTGACTTTTGTTTTAGTCATTCTGATAACATTAAGCACAAAGCAAAACATTCTTGATCACTTGATTGGTTGAAAAATAATTATGCATTTAATTTTAATTCAGAAGTTTAAAGTTTCCAATTTTGTAGCTTAAAAAAATTAACAGTATTCTCCATAAAAGGTGGTATTTTGTTTCTCAATCCCAACCTCAAAATCCAACATGGCCGCCGAACATATAACATTTTGTAGTCAAAGTAGAAATACTTTGCACTTTTGATTAAATCTTTTTCCCAAACAATATCATACAGATTCATAAACAAACATGCTGCTTTAGTGTTAGAAAGATTATTATTATTATTTATTATTATTATTATTATCTAATAATAATTATTATTATTATTATTGGAATGAGGTGAGAATTAGTTCTAAGCTTGTGGGTTTCTTTTATTGTTGTCATAGCAACTCCATAGCAACTGTCATGACAGCTAGTTACTGATACCTACTAAAATGGCTGTCAGCTCAGTATGACGTCACACAGGAACAATCTGTTCAATGTGGGAAAAGTCACAGAACATCACCAACCTTTATCTCCAATCCAATATGGCCGACTTGCATATAAAATTGTATCATAGTCGTAGTAAAAATTAGTTTTTTTTTTTTTTTGTATTATCGAGTAAGTGGATTTCATGCTAATCTCCTTACTGGATTTGCCTTTTTTTTTCCTATTTTTATTTTTTATATCTGGCGGAACGTGATTCCTAATTATTTGTGGAAAAAACCCACAATATTTGGTTTTACAACTTCTTAATTCACTTTATTTATTTATTGCTTCTGTTATAACTTATTGGTTGTGTTACTTACAAAATTTAATTTTAGTTCATTAGTCTTTGATAAGTTAAACTTACATTATTATACCATTATCAATATACTACTTGAAAATCGACTCAAAACGACAATATTATCTTTTATCGCAGTAACTTTAGGGACAGTTATTTATTGTCCAGCAAAATGTGTTATTGTGACAGGACTATATGTTCCTACTGTGTTTATTTTGAAGTAGAAAGCAAAGAGAATTTTTTTTATTAGCCTATGTTTGTCACTGAGTAAAGACATCAGAAAAATCTCTGGTTTCCAAAAAGTTTCATATTTTCTGAGGTAAAACTGACTGGATAAGTAGCCAATTTATTCCCAGCTACAAAGCTAATGTCAAGTCTCTTCCAAGAACCACTACAGGAAATTCTAACAAACGTCTTTTGAGACTTTTCTCCCCAGTGGTGACATTTTGACCCTAACAATCAGCCTTAAAACTATTTGTTTCAGGTTAGATCCTGGAAGTTTGCTTATAGTTGTGAATCTAAGACGGTGTCAGGTTGCACCTGCATGGTTTGCTCTGAACTTCCTGCATCCTGGTTCAGTATTTGCATCCTACTCGAAGCCTCTGACTGAGAATAATGTTGACACAGTCTCCATTCACTCCTATTCAAATCTGTCCCAGTGGAGGTAATTATAGCCGAGCTGCAGTAAGAAACGCCTGCTGTCGCCGCCGCTCCCTTTGGATGAACAACTTCATCATCCTGCGTTTGCATGAATCAGAGAAAATATTCACCTGTTGGTTTTTATATTGTTTCTAAAGACACGTTCAGCGAGTTTGGTTTAGCGATGAAATGATTATCCAGTCCCGCTTGTATTTGCTATGAGGAAAAACTCACTCAGCAGGTTTTTCCTGCACATCAACCCAACTGTCAGCAGCGAGAGAGAAGCTAACTCAGCTCCCTAAAATAAACTTTTCTCATTATTCTGTTAAAACCAGGAAATGTTTGTGACTCTCACTCATCTGGAAAGTATGTCCCAGATTCAAATGATATTTAAATTTCAGCCCGTGTGAGCGCAGCGCTCTTTAAAATGCTCTGCTCCTGTAAAGCAGAAATATGAAACTCACTTCCATTGTTTTGTTTATTCCAGGAAGCAACCATGACGCCTCACAAACTCTATAATGACGCATCTCATAATAAAACAGGAAATACAGTTTTGAAATTCAGTTCAAAAACTAAAACTCTTAAGTTATATGTTAAATAAGTTGTAATAATGGCTTACAGTAAATGAAAACTCAGCCTTTACAGTTTGAATGTTGCGTAAGGACAATAAAAAACCTTTAAAGTTTTAATGTTATGGCTGGACTGTCATGAGTACGATGGCTGATTTTACAGGTCGTTAAAACATTAACAAGGTCATTGCCAAAGAGAGCTGTGTGTCCAGAGAGCTGAAAAGTTGAGTGGAAGGAAAAAGTGTACATAAGCATTAGCCTTGAATTGTGAAACAAATCCCATATTTACACAGCTAAACTTATTGAAACTTTTATGAATTAAGAGTTGAATATTTATTTTTTTAGACTAGCTTATTAGTCACTCTTTTGCTTATTCTCTTCAGAAAATGTAGAGTACTCACTATTTAGACCAATATTAAACTTCTTAGATTAACTTTTTAATTATTTTTTCAAAGAGGCTCCTATTACTGCAACCCAGAACCGAGATTAGAACTTGGAACCCAGAAAAACTACCTTAGCAACTACTTTAGACTCCTATTCTTCCAACCCAGAAAATTAATTAGACCAGAGATTACTTACTTATACTTTTATCTACCAACACTGAGTAGGAGTATCTAGTTTACATACTTTAGATCAACATTAGATTTTTTTTCTTCTTTTGCTCTTTCCTTTGGTTTGTTATTTTGTTTGTATTTCCTTTTAATTCCTGTAAAGCACTTTGTATTACCTTGTTGCTGAAAATGTGCTACACAAATAAAATTACCTTTACCAAACAATATTGAAAACAATGTGTAAAAAGATAAAAACAAGTTATTTGTACCATGACTTAAATGCAGCTTAAAAGGAACTGAGATTTTAAAAAAATAAAGGTGTCAGTTTATGGAACAATTTAAATCTTTCTGCATTTAAAATAAATTTAAAAATAATTATGATGAAGTGATATGGCATTGGATAAGCGGCTGTTTTGTGTATTTTTTGTTTTGTTTGTATTTGAAATATGTCTAATAGTCTTCAGAGCTGAATAGGTGATTTTCTTTTTATGTGAATTTGGAGCAGAAATCATACTTTAATGTCAGGACTGAGCTCAGAGCGATCAGACTGCAAATATTTCCTCTGTTCCTATTTTCACATACAGTAATTGACAGCTTCTTGATTTTTAACATAAATTGTACAATTTTGAATTTTACAAGATCCAAGAATTTCAGTACATTTGATTTTAAAAAATAATGGATTTGTAGGTTCCCGCTTTATTTAGTGTTCTGGTTGCTTTCTTTTGTATTGCAAACAGCAGCCAAAAACACTGGTTTCAAAATGCAGAAAAGGAAAATACTGAAAAGTATGTCCAGATTCTGGAGAATACATTTTCATTTTATGTTTTATTTCATACAGGTAATAATAAATATGAATGTAACTAAAATAAATCCTGACTAAAAAGGAGCATAAAGAAGAATGAACTTAGAAATGGGAAAAACACAAAATGTTACAAAGTATCTTTGGTTTAGTTTCTGGTACAAATATCTTAGTTTTGTCTTATTTCAAGGGTGCTATCTTAAAAATAACTTTTTAGCAAGAATTAGGAGCTTATTTTAAATAATTCCTTAATATTAATGAAAAGTATTAGTTTCATTGGCAGATTATTTTACTTATAACTACATTTTCCCCCTGTTAATAAGGTAATTTATCTTCCAATAAAACAAGTAGTTTTTCATCAACATTATTGAATTATTGACTTAAAATAAGCTCCTATATCTTGATTAAAAAGTTACTTTTAAATTAGTTTTGTCTAATTTCAAGTGTACCAAGACATTTGCACTTGTGTTTTTGCAGTTAAACATTAACCTTGACCTGTATCTTGGTTAAAAATGCAAGTACACATTCTGTCATGCTTTAAAACGTTTTCCTTACTCAGTTCCACAGTAATTTAATAACCCTGAAAACTCAAAGAAACTTTATTTTAGAAAGCAACAGGAAGTTGTGTTTTTTTTTTTTCATATTTGTAAATACTGATAATCGCTGTTTCCTTAAGCGATTAAAAGTTCATGACGTCTCCATTACTAGTGTTTACTTGATAATGACCATAAACAGTGAGGTCCCCTGATTAATGTTTAATGACTGTTTCCTGTTCGCAGGTGAACCGGCCCAGTTTGACCCAACCTTTAATGGACCCGTAAAGAAAAGGTGAAATTTTAAGATATTTTGTTTTATTCTACACCGATATATTCAAATTCTTCCTAACTTTTTTTTTGTTTGTTTTCATTAAATTTCCTCCACAGAGGATGCACGGATATAATCTGCTGTATTCTGTTCATGGTCGTCATCCTAGGCTACATTGGCGTAGGAATGTTAGGTGAGTGAAACCTAAAGATCCAATAGTTTCTGGCACAACTTCCACTGTTCATGCGGTTTGATGCATATGTGAACGTGAAGCGGACTGGAGTCCACTCCAAAAGCAGGAAGTGGATTAAAGCGCAGGGAATTCTGGGTAAATACAACCAAAACAAACAAAAGTGTCTAGAGCTAGCAGGAGAAATGGCTCGTAGAAGTTTTACCAAAGACCAAAGAGAAAACCTAGAGCCACTAAAATCTGACTCTACTCCATTTTTGTTTACATTTTGTGAAGAAGGAAGTTGTGCTCATTTCTTCTTCTGAGGTTTTTCTGCCGTTTCCTTCAGGAGGTTTTGTATTTATTAACGAGAAATGAAAGACATGAAACTGGAGCAGGAAGAATCAGCAGGGCAACGGGACAAATGGAGGACAAGGAAACAAACGAACAGTCAGAGGAAGGAGCAGAGAATGCACTGCAAAAACACAAAGTCTACTTTTAGTCTAGTTTCCAGTGCAAAAATCTTAATACACTTGAAATAAAACAAAACTAACTAACAAGTAACTTTTCAGCAATATATAGGAGCTTGTTTTAAGTCAATAATTCTTTAATATTGATAGAAAGATAGAAAAGTACTGGTTTCACCGGCAGATTATTTAAGTTATAACAAGACATTTTCCCATGTTGTAAGTGAAGTAACCTGCCAGTGAAGCTAGCTAGTACTTTTTTTTTTATTAACATTAAGGAATTATCAACTTATAACAAGTTCCCATTTCTTGCTGAAAAGTTACTTGTAAGTTGATGTCTCATTTTAAGTGTGCTAATATATTTGCAGTTTAAACAAGGCATAAAATACTTGGTAATCTATCTTATTACATTACCAAGTATTCTAATAAAATACAATACTTGGTAATGTATTGTAAATAAATACTTATTGTAGTACAATACCACGTAATACCAAGTTGGTATTGTATTATATAATACAATACCAAGCAGTGTTTGCAGTGTAAGTATAGCTGGGGGTAGAAGAATGAGAGAAAAAGGAAGATAAACAATTTAACGAAACTTGAAACTAACATAAACAATAAACAGAAAGGAAAACACTAATAAAGGAATCCAGATCTGAACGCATTAACAGGAGATACGAATAAACTAAAACTAAACACATAAAGGAATGAAACTAATGAGAGAAAATAAACAAACAACAAAAATGATCAGAACAGAAACAGGTAAAATCATAAAAGCGAGCTACACTGATCTGTATCTGTTTTACTCACAGATGTTGGAGTTTATGTTTTGGACATAATAGGAAACTCTGAGTTCCTTTGTTTCTTTGAAGCATTTTAAGCGTTTCCCTCTCATCTGTGAATGAAACTTCCCATCGTTGTGCTGCCAGCAGGTCTTTATTTCTTCGTCCTCAATCTCATTCCAGCGCTCAGGGCTCGCTCTCCTATCTAGAGTCAACACATCAGACTGATTAACCAGGTTATCTGCTGCCACAATATGTGTGAACAACCTTATTTCCACTGGAAACTTTTCAAAATCACTGATTATTGAAGGTGGATTTGCTTTATTTTAGCTAACATCTGTTAAAGGTGGAAAAATCTGTGGAAATGTTGAAAACAATCAAACCACGGGGGTTTGATTTAGGATCAGATTTTGAATTAATAAGAGATCCAGGTACAAACTGGTTCTAGTTGTGTTTTTGTTTACTGTATGTGTGACCTGGAAACTGGGAGCTGGTTCTCAAAACGTGAAAGTGCAAGCTGCAGTGCCCCCTGGTGGCTGGGTTGGGGAAATTTAAAAAAACGCTGCAACCACATGAAGTTTTCCGATTTTTGGATAATAATTTTAGATTTTAGATGTGCTTTTAAACAAACTTTGATTTGTTTTTTCTTCTTTTTTGTGTTGCTGCGTCTCTGCCAGGACTCCTTTGAAAAAGATGTTTCTAATCTCAGTGGGTTTTTATCCTGGTAAATAAAGGCTAAATTAAAAAATGTTTGATTTGTTTGCTTGTTTTTCCTTTTAGCTTGGCTCTACGGGGATCCCAGACATGTCCTTTTTCCAAGGAATTCAACCGGATGGTTCTGTGGCATTGGACCCAACAAGTTAGTCCTCAGTGTTTCATTACATTTTTCTAATAATGCAGCAGCATTCCCAAATATGTCACATTACAAACACAATCTGCAATCTATTTCATGGGGATTTTATGTGACAGACCAACACACAGTAATGCAGAGATGTGAAGTAGAACTGATAGTTTTTATTATTAAGAAAAGAAAGAAAATACAATTACAGTCATAAAATTACGAGAATAAAGTCATAGTATTTTGACTTTATTCTTATATTATTACATTTTTGTTCTTGTATTATGACTTTTTTTCTCATACAGGTTTATTCTCATAATATTATTATTTAGTCTTGAAATATTACAACTTTATTCCCTTATGACTCCTCATAATATTATTGCTTTGTTCTTGTAATTAAAAAAAAAAAGTCTTACTATGGCCCCAATACTCCGTCGCAAAGTATTTATTTACATTATAAAATTGCCATTATTCAATTATTTTAAAAAGTTTAATTGTAGTTCTAAATGTTTATAGTATTTCTATTCAAATTAGATAATCCTTTCTTCTACTGCCTGGATTACACGTGACCAAATGTGATAACATCATCTATTGACTTTTGGAAGGAGCTCCAGTAGCAGACAGTCTTGCAACAAATCTAAAAAAGCCTCTGACTGAAAACACAAAAAAGACAAGTCACACTTTACAGACTGTTTTTTTTTCTGTGTACCATGTAGATTGCTCTGTATTGGCATGTTGCCTTAAAGTTAAAGAAAATGCACTGAACTTTATTGTAATCTGTAAACCAAAAATAAGTGAAAACAATTCAGGAGGGTGATTACTGTATGGCAGCTTTAAATCCTATAATAAAACCTGATTTTCTCCTGCAGAGACAAACCACACTTGTTCTACTTTGATATTCTGAAATGTGCCTCATCTGCCAACGTTCTGATGACGACTCTGAGCGGGTTGCAGTGCCCAACCACACAGGTACAGACACCAGCTTTACGTTTACTCTACAGCTGTCTGGATTCACTTTAATTAACGCAAAGCTTTTATTTTCACCCACAGATTTGTGTCGAAAAATGTCCTTCAACCTTCTGGGCTGTCAGCCCTCTGGCATATTTGCCTGGAAAATTACCAAAGGATGTTTTTGAACAAAGTTTTTGCGTTCCATCATTAGACCTGGGAAAAACCAATTTTGTGAGCCACAGCTTTTTGTTGCTGCTGTTTTACCATAAATCTGAGTTAGAGTTTATTTAACACTATAAATTATCTTATTTTTTAGAGTGTTTCAGAAATTGTGAACAAAGAACTCTGTCCTTTCTTCCACATACCAACAACCTCAGGTGAGGAAAAATCTTTCATTATTCATGAGTGCTAAGAAAGATTAAAAAAAAGAAGAGAATTACAGTAATTAAGAGAAAATTACAAGAATAAAGTCATAGAAATATGTGAATAAAGCCACAATTATAAGAGCATAAACTCATACAAGTTAAAATAACGTGAATGAAATTATGAAAATAAAGTCTTAATATTATAAGAACAAAGACAAAAATTACCAGAAAAAAAGTTGCAGTAATACAAGAATGAAGCCACAGTATTAAGAAATGAAGCTATAATGTTTCGAGAATAAAGTAATATTATGTAAATAAACTCGCAGTAATACGAGAATAAAGTCAAAATAATGAGAACAGCATTGTAATATTTTGGGAATAAAGTCATAATATTACCAAAATAAAGTAGTTTTAGTAATAATACAGGATGAAGTTTTATTTTAACCAGACTAAAGTTGTATTGAACACTTCAGCTCCTGTGTTTCCTTATTAGTAAAATAAATATAAAGTATAAACACAAGGTGCTCAACATTCCTCAATGTATCACAATTATAAGTTTACTTTTATGAGTTTGACGATATTCTGGCAATATTACGACTTTATTCTCACAATGTTATGACTGCATGCTCTTGTTTAAATATTAACCACTTTTACCAACTTTAAAAGAGAAAAGCTTTGTTTTCATTTTGTGAAATTCAGATCTCTCTCTTTTTTCCCCCTCTGTTTTTCAGCGTTGGGGAGATGTTTCCCCGACGTCCAGCAACTGGGCTCAATCCCCCCCACTTTCTCCAACGTCCCAGGTTTGCCGAGCTCGGTTAACGAGACGGCGAACCTCATCAAGAACGGCACTGGGTAAGACACAAACCTCTAACCGTTAAAATGTTTACAGCACCGACAGATGATAAACCTCAGCTTTTCTCTGCCTCCTCCCTGCTCCTCATCACCAGCTCACGGTCAGTGGTTGTGAGTTTTTGTCGGCTTTAGTGTAGCAGCTGGGTGGCGGTGGCTTCAGGGATGCACGCCGGCCTCTAAACGCCTCACAAAACTTATTAGTTTCAGTCTACAACTTTAATCTGATGATTAAAGGAGACTTTTTAAAGTTTGTCTTGTTTTTTTGTGTCTGTTGAAGGTATGGCGGAGGAAAAATGGGTCAATGTAGTGACGGCTCTGTAGTGTGTTAAATGTTAATTCCTGGAGAGCTACTAATTCAGATACAAAATGCATCAATTCAGCTCTGCAGAGGGCCTGGTAAACAAGAAGCAGGTTGCTTGAAATCCTTGAAAATGCCTGAATGTCAATTAGGTCTGTTCAAGGTTTGGAAAATGCTTGATTTCTGTATACAGGCCTTGTAAGTGCTTGATATTCAAACTGCACAGTTTGGTAATAAAATGCATTTTAACGCCTAAATTTGGATTAACTTTATGTATCTGAAACCAGATGTTTTCAGAAATCTAATAAAAACACACAAACACATTTTTTCTCTCTGTCTGAAGTTAAATTAGACTAAACTTGTTTCAGGTGAGTTATATGGAGCTAAATCAGGGCCATGAAGTTTGTTCGAAAATCTCTGTTTTGAAACTGGAAACAAAAGTTTGAAACAGAAAAACTTCAAAACTACTATTTTTCTGTCTCAAACTGTTTGTTTCTAATTCGGTTTCATTTTTTTCCAGTTTTTTTTTTTTTTTTTTTTTTTCAGTTTCAAAATTATTTTTAAGTTTCAACTTTATTTTTTTCAGTTTCAACAATAAACTAGCAAACTTCCCTCAGGTGAGTTATATGGAGCTAAGTTGGGGCCATAAAATTTGCTCAAAAATGTCTGTTTTGAAAATGGAAAAGGAGTTTGAAACTGAAAAAAATTAAGAAATTTCCTGTTTTTCTTGTTTTATTTTTTTCTGGTTTATTATTTTTCTTAGTTACAATTTTTTTTGTTTTTCAGTTTCAATTTTTTTTTCCACTTTCAAAAAAAAATTTTGCGAACTTTATGACACCAATTTAACTTCATATAATTCTAAAAAACCAAACTTCCCTTAAAAGTGCTTGAAAAGTTCTTGAATTTTACTGTGGGAAACTGTATGAACCCTGTACATAATTGAGGTTTGTTGCAGCAGGGATGCATCCAAAAGTTGCAGAACAGTAGCTCTCCTGTACTGGATTGGTCACTCCTGTTTTAGACGATCGCCGCCATGTCGTCCTTGCTTTAGTTCTTGTTAAGTCTTGGTTTTTATCCAGAGTTTGAAAGGAGAGCAGCTCTGATGCAACTTATCTTTGAATTTCTCCTCTTTAGAGGCATAATCAACAGCTTCAATATGAAAAACGTTGGCCTCCGGATCTTTGAAGATTTTGCATCATCCTGGCCGTGGATTCTACTGTGAGTTTTTAGCTGAGCTGCACCAGTTTCACATTTTACCACTTTAAAAACTGAATTGATTTGATTGATTACATTATATTTAAGCACACTTAGTGTTTAGTCTAGATCAGGGGTCCCCAAACTCGGTCCTCGAGGGCCGGCATCCTGCACGTTTTAGTTCTCTCCCTGTTAGTACCAACAACTTTTTCAGCATGTCAGTGTTCTTCATAGGCCTCCTAATGAGCAATCATTTGATCCAGGTGCGTTAAACCAGGGAGAGAACTAAAACATGCAGGATGCCGGCCCTCGAGGACCAAGTTTGGGGACCCCTGCTCTAAATGTTGTAGGGTTGTGTTGGTTGATGCGACTCTGCAATATCGCATGGACATCAGAGGTGTCTGCCAATCCAGACACCCAGTCTGGATTGACAGACTGGCAGTAAGTCAACTTACTGCCGACTTACTGTCCACATTGCCGGCAGTAAGTCAGGCTCATTTCCAGTGAGAATTGGACTCTGCCAGGGTTGCCTTTTGTCACCGATTCTGTTCATTACTTTCATGGACAGAATTTCTAGGTGCAGCCAAGATGATGTGGGGATTCGTTTTGGTGGTCTTAGGATTGGATCTCTGAAGGTAGAGTGCCTTCTCCAGGTTGGGGGGGGAGGTGGGGTGTCCTGCCCCAAGTAGAGGAGTTCAAGTATCTCGGGATCTTGTTCACTAATGAGGGAAGAATGGAGCGGGAGATCGACAGACGGATCAGTGCAGCGCCTGCCGTGAAGCGGGCGCTGTACCGGTCCATCATGGTGAAGAGAGAGCTGAATCAAAAAGCGAAGCTCGCGATTTACCGGTCGATCAACGTTCCCACCCTCATCTATGGTCATGAGCTTGGTGACATGACCGAAAGACCGAGGTCGTAGATTCAAGCGGCCGAAATGGGTTTTCTCCTTAGGATGTCTGGGCTCTCCCTTAGAGATATGGTGAGAAGCTCGGTCATCCGGGAGGGACTCAGAGTAGAGCCGCTGCTCCTTCATGTCGAGAGGAGCCAGTTTAGGTGGCTCGGGCATCTGGTTAGAAAGCCTCCTGGACGCCTCCCTGGTGAGGTGTTCCGGTCACATCCCACCGGGAGGAGACCCCGGGGACGACCCAGGACATGCTGGAGAGACTATGTCTCCCGGCTGGACTGGGAACGCCTCGGGATTCCCCTGGAAGAGCTGGAACAAGTGACTGGGGAGAGAGAAGTCTGGGCCTCCCTTCTTAGGCTGCTACCCCGTGACCCGACCCCGGATAAGCGGAAAAAGGTGGATGGATGGATGTTTTAGCTTTAGACCAGGCATGTCAAACTCAGTTTGGCTCTGGGGCCGGATCCAGACTTTCTGTTCTCAGGTGGGCCGGATCAGTAAAAGA
>CAEGAG010009155.1:0-40630 GCA_903067065.1 Brachyrhaphis terrabensis | reverse complement strand
TCAATGGAAAAACATTTAATTAAATAATTTTTTGGCTGTGCTCCATAATGACAATGGCTATTTTTAGAACTTGCTCCGCGGGCGACTGACAATGTCCCCGAGAGCGACCGGGGGCCCGCGGGCACCGCGTTGGTGACCCCTGGTCCAGAGGAAGACATTTATAAAGGATGGATGGTTGGGTGTAGGCTACTATGATGGTGAATACTCAGCAGTGTGCCTACCAGCTCCTTTCACATTTCTCTCTGTCCAGAAAAAGATCCAGAGGATCAGAGTGAATCTGGACTATGACTGTCATCCTCTGATCTGGACACTAACACACACATCCACATCCTTACACACACCTTCACTGACAGGATGTTTCCTCTCTTCACCACTGAGGACAAAATAAAAATCCTGCCAATGAAAATCTCAGAGATCAAACAGGAACTCTGCTTTCAGCCTGAAGAACAAAAACTACAAATAAACCGTATTGGTCAGATTGAAACTGAAGATGATCTGACTGATTATCTGATTATTTCTGTTCTATGATTTGATTATTTTGAGTCTCTTGTCTCTCGTTACTGGAAACCTCTGTAAACCAGTGTGTGTTGCAAATACACATTGGTACAAAGTATGCTCTGTTTTTAAATTGTTTTTATGAATGAATGCTACTGTTGCACCAGAATTTTTTCACTGCGACACTCAATCTTCTCTACTGTATAAAAAGTGGTGTATAAATAAGGTTTGATTGATTCTGGCTCCATTTGTTCGTCCAGAGTAAGGCAGCTAATTACAGCCAAGGACAATAATTATCTGCCTTATAGTCCAGACTGGAATGAGAGTTCTGGAAAAGAAGAGCTGGATGTATAAATGTATAAAGATTGGTGCTTCCAGTGAACAGTAAACAAGATCAGAACAAGCAGAAGAAAAAAACAACTCAGAGTTTGAAAAGAAAACTTTATTTACCATCTTTTTTTAAAACCACTGATGATGTTTAAGTCTCTGAGTTTTGCATCCTGTTCAGGTCTGAGAGCATCGAGGGAACAAGCAGGTTATTTAAACACAGAGGAAACACACGGATATTCAAAAATACTTTATAAATACAGAGCGGCATTCAGTAGAAATATAAACAGAGTGTGTGTTTGCATACAGAAGCTGCTCTCAGACCCGACAGGACGACGGACACACCTGCATGTGTCTGAATCCTATTCCACGACTGTCTGTGCTGCTTTACTGAACCTCCACACACACTTCATTATTTAAGAAAACCTGGAGCAAGAAAGAGAAGCTACAGCGACTGAGGTGAGGTTTAAAGTCTGATCTGAGGAGAAGCAGGAAGTGTTTCATGGTTTCAGAGGAGAGGCGTTCATCTCACAGCCCTGCGTCGTTATACGTGGGACTGACCACCTTCAGGATGCTCTGAGCATTCTCCTCCACCAGAGGGCGCCACTTCACCTCTCCTGTGAGCAGCAGATCCTCTCCGTCCAGAGCGTCGATAAACTGCATCTGTGAAGAGCAGGAGGAACATTTACCCTCAGAGCAACGACAACATGAAATGAAAACACATTTTAAATGATTTACATAATTCCCATGAAATGCAGAGACTCAGCACAAAGAATACTAAAGGTTTAACATCACATAAATATACACTTTAATAAGGAGGCACTTTTTATCTGTGAAACCAGATAAAATTTGGAAATGCAAGCCAAGATAAAATGACGCACCATGAAGTCGAAACCCCAACCTTACAGTCATCTCACTCACTGAACCAGTTGGTTCTTCAGGTTAGTTTCACTAAACAGACCTCTTTGTAAAGCTCTTTGTCTGACCTTCCTCAGAGATCAGAAAAACAGACATGTCTTTAAATGGTTCTACTGCAGCCAGATTCATCACCATCAGCAGACTCTCTGTGTCTCTTCTGCATGTTTTTGTACCCATTTCAGCTTATATTTGGTAGCTGACTTCAGACTGTTTTTATCTATTTTATACTTTCCTTGATCTACTAAATGTAGGTGTGATTTTGTACAAATTTATAAATAAATATCTTTTTTATTCTGTTGAGTTTTTTCACAATCAACGTAAAAAAGTCTCTGTTTTGAAGTTACACATTTGTTTGGCCAAATTCAGTAAAATGTGGAACATTGTCTGTGATATTGTTATCCTAAAAAATATTGTGATATCAGTTTTGGCAGGAAGTGTGACTGAGTAACCAACACACCTGTTTGCGAACGTACTCCACCATGAGCTCCAGCTGCTGGGGGTCGTCACACTGACAGTTGAACAGGTTCCTCCACAGAGCTGCGGCCAGGACGCAGTCATCACACAGGATTCCCTGCAGAAACACACTTCACTCCTCAGCGTCTTCACCTCAAACCAGGACCAATGTCTGGACGCTCTCCAGGCGTTAAAAACCCAGAGATCTGGGATTGATTTCATGTTTTCTAAAAAAAACCTCCTGCTTTCTTCTGACCTCATCGTATCCAAATATGGCAGCGTAGAAGGTCTCAGTCATGGCTTTCATGGCCTCCTTCCTGTGGATGGCATCGATCTGCAGCACAAACAGAACCACAGTTCAGTTCTGCACAGACAAACACCGAGCTGGATCCATTAGAACCTGGACTGGTTCTGAGACCATCAGGTCTGTGGTCAATAAGAAGGATGAATGATGGACCTAGAATTTTATCACAATATTTTGTGGTACAATTGTGATGTTGCTAAACATTTTTATTTTAAAATTATTTTTTTAGGTAACTGTATGCCACAAAAAATATTCATGAAAAACACTCATTTGAAACCAAAAAGGTGTAATTTATAAGTTGCACACAGTAGTCTTGTCTTGTGGGACAAACAATGGAGAGAATAACAAATTAAAATTTCTGATCATCCTGCAAGTTTTGCTTTTTATTTCCAATCAATAACTAAAATTTAACACAACAACACTGAATTACAATATATGATAAATGCCAACCTGTAGCAGTTAACTCAGGTTATTTTTGACCTGATGATGGCGCTGTTAAAACAATGTTGAAACAACAGCGTCCGATTTTTCTGTAAATTAAGAGTCCAAATGTCTGAAGATAAATTTCAAGTTCAGGAGTTTTTCTACTTTTCTTTTATGCATGCAGAAATAAAAACTGAGGCTTAGATAAAAAAAATAAAATAATCTGAAAACTGATTTAAATAAGGGCAGAAACTAAAGGATGAATCGAGTTTGGACATGTGGAGGCCAGGAGACGAATCAGACCATTTCCCTTTGTGATTTCTGAATTGAACTGAAGGTTTTTCAGTGTGATAACCAAAGACCAGTTTGGAGCCGTCCAGGTATCAGGTGTTTTCACACCTGATGGTGCGCTGGACTCGACTGATTTCCAGCTGCTGCCGTTTTCTTTCTCAATGAACTGAGTCAAATTAATTCAAAAACCTGTTCTCCTCCTGGCCTGTGGGGGCGCTGCACCGAGAACCACTGAAGGAAACGACACAAAAACCTCTGAACACACTGAGAGCAACTTCCTTCTTCACCAAATGGAAACAGAAAACATATATTTGAGTTGCATTAGCTCACTGTGCCGTTGTTGGCGAATCAACGCAGAAAAAACTTTCCTAGCTGAAATTAATTCCCACATTTTGCAGTTAACTAAAATGTTTTCTCCCAAGACGGCCCGTCTCTCCCAACCCAGTAACTCCCCCAGGGAAGCGGCGCTGATGTTTGACTGAAGCGGACAGATTTCTGGCGCGTGATGGACGCAGGTCAGCACCAGGTCTGTTTGAGCAGCGTGGAGCCACCGGTTAGAACAGCTTTTCACGCTTGTTGAGGCTTTCAGAGCTGCAGTTGTTTTTCCTAAAGTGACCCTGAAATATCCTGCAGAGCCACATTAACATTCTTTGTTGTGACTCCTGAACAGAGTTGACTTTTCAGAGTAAAACCTGTAATTTCTGCTGTGCAGTAATCGGCCTTGCAGGAGTCTCTCTGTGAGCCAGAGTCCGGTGCTCCATGCCAACCAGCGACGTTTCCTGGAGCTGCTCCACTGACGGAGAATAGAGGAGCGACTCTGTGGCCGCGGCGACCGCAGCCGGCCGCGCTCTCCTGGGACCTGGCTGCACTTCCTGCCTGTTGGCTAAGTTATGCTGATGTACAACCTGCGTCGCTCTGCAGGATGCAGCGGCACGGCTTGCAGCCGAGGGACTAAAATAACGGATGTTTATTCCAGAAAACAACTCTTGTTTGGATCTTTGATTCTTCACGAATGCTTAAAGTCGCAGAGCTGAACAAAAGAAAACCGTCAAACATCAGTGAGTTCCTTTAAAACCGTCTTCCAACCGAGGTTATTATAGGTAACTAAAACAAAATAACGGAAACTCAAACTGAGAAAACATTTAAACAAAAAACATAAAAATGCAAAATGGCAACAGCAAAAGTTGGAAGAAAACTCTTGAGTCAGTTGGTTGTTCAACAATAACTGAATAAAATTTTAAAAAATGTAATCTTCTGTTGAGCATTCATTATCCAGTCGATGTAAACAACCACAGCCCCTCTGACTGGCACCAACCCGACTCACCCCCATGATCTTGCTCCTCTGCTCCACGTCTTCCCACATGGAGTGGACGATGTAACGGCACATGAACTTCCCCTCTCTGCCCTCCTGACGCATCCGCACCAAACACATCCTGCCAGACAACAAACAAGGAGCATGGACAGGACATTTGGTTTTTAAATAAATCGGTCCAATCAGGAGGATTTAGTTGCTTTAATACGAACCTTAAGTCAGGAGTTGGGATTTAAACCCACCAGCACTGAATCATCTGACCGTTACTGTCCTTCCCTCATCCGTCCTTCTGTCTACTTCTTGTAGCTCAGTTGAACTGAATTCAATTCAGATCATCTAAACTACTATTTACCATGAAAAAACTTCCATCTTGTATTACAGATATTCTGACTGATTCTGTTGGAGGGCGGGAAAAGTCCAAACTGCATCCATTACAACAAAATCTGTAAATCTGATCACATCCAAAATCCATCTAAGCTGATGATCAGCTTTAAAATAAAATGGTGGGAAACTTCTGCTAACAGCAGAGCTAATTTTTAGCTTAGCAATTTAGCTAACTTTGAAAACGCTTAGCGCACTTAAGACTCCCCCAAGTTAATTTTCCTGGATAGATTCTTAACTTTACTGGTTGTTCAGTTCTGGTTTAGTTGAATAAAGTTCATTATTGAACTGTGTTGAAGTTTTGGTTTTAGATCTTTTTATTCATGCTCTTATTTTGAAATGGGTGAAGACTGCTTACGCAGCAGTTCCATTTCCTCTCCTCACATCCTCCACACGCGATGCGACGCAGCAAATTACTATTTGAACGTATCAATAACATGAACAGGACGGAATGTAACAGCAAAGCAGCAGAAGTTTGACTCACCAGACATGCAGCTGAGCGACCAGGAACCAGGAGTTCAGAGTGTCCGGCAGGGAGCATTCTGGACCAAACAGAACCACGTTTTACTGCATCAACAAGCCTGAAAACAGCTGGATTCTTCTGCTGCATTGTGGGAAATGTAGGACTCAGACTTACTGTCAAAGAACTCGTCGTAGTTTACTCTCTCCACGCAACACGTGTACATGCGCAGCGCGGCGATCTTGATTTTCTGTCAAGGCAAAAAAGTCCAAAACTTTAAAGAGACGCTAAACCTTAAAATTTTAATTTACTGAAAAAACTTCATTCCTAACAAGTTAGAAAGCGTAGAATCAAGACAATTTTCCCTATAAGAGAGAAACATCTGGAACCAGTACTTTAGGAATCAATATTCAAGACTGACTTAAAACTCAATACGACTCGATATTAACATTTGTATCTGTCCCAATATTGAAAACATTCTAGATCAGTCACAATGTGCTGCAGCCATACAAAACATCTATTCAGTCTAATTCTATGTTTTGTGCCCTGAGCTAAATAAATACTTTATTATTTATTTTACATTATATTTAGAATTCCTAATTGCACTTTTTGAACCATTTGGAAGAAAGTTTGTTACAGTTTATTTTTTACATGTTTCACCAAGTTACTGATTGTTTTAGTCAGTTTCAGTTTCTTTTATTTATTTTCCATTTACTGTTTTACTCCTAACTGCACTGACTGAAAAAATTAACGTTGTTTTTATATGTTTGACCAAACTTGCGAAGTTACTGGTGCATTTCAGAGAGTTATACTGGTGCAAAGTTATCAAGTACATTTGGTAACTCTGTCTGTCTTTAAAGAAACAAGAAATATTGTAAGTAAATTCAGTTTTTTTTTCAGTATTTACATCAGTTTTAACCGTTAAATTAATAAACCTCAGATATCAGACATGACAAGAGTAGATCGGTGCATCTCTACTTAAAACAGGCTCCTGCACCTGACTGAAAAGTTAGCTTTGCATTTTTTACGAGTTCTAAGACATTTGCACTAGAAACTAGACAAAAGGTATTGGTAAGAATTTGTGTTTTGTAGTGCTTTCAAACATCTTAGTTTCAGTTTAAATCAGGAAACGGTTTTGGTCCAACATCACGTCTCACCCTGAAGGACACAGATCAGGACATATAAACACGTTTTCTCTGGATTAAAACCTCCAACATTTTCTGTCTTTCTGCTCTTCATCCAAACCTAAACAACCAGAACTCCATCCAAACCCTCCAACTCACCCATTTGTTGTATTTGAGCGGGGCGGTGAAGCCCATGGCCTCGATGAGTTTGGTGAAGGCGCCGACTTCCTCCTGGGAGTGCTGAGGCATCTCCTTCACGCTGCGGAGCTGCAAACCCACATCCATTACTTCTGATCAAAGTGTCTGACACCAAAAAACTTCAAGGAAAACATTTCATTTCATCATAAATAATCCACCAAAACAGAGACTAACCTCAGGAAATACTCATTTGTGCTCTTATTTAAGTACTTTTCCCACCTCTGCTGGTCAAGATGTCAGGAAAAAAAAAACTAACATCCAGGAAAGATTTGTTTCTCTATAGCAAAGACTGATCAACGTTTTGATTCACAAACTCAGCAGAAATACAAAGTAAATGTGATGAATTAAAAAATAAGATGCATAGTTTGAGTTAATTTCTTAAGAATTAATGTCAAATGGACATTTTGTTCTTTTCTGATATAAATAATGTTTTTCCTGCAAGTTTAATGATTAGAAAAAAAATCTCTTGATGACAATCGCCAAAATATTTTATTTCCTCTTTATCTTGATCACCATTAGCTGCGTTAGCATCAGAGGAAGCTGAGATAAACTGTTCTGTGGCTCAGAGTAAACCTGCAGGACGTTCAAACACATCCGCTACCCAACCTGCACGCTGCAGGGACGCCTGGTTTCAGCATGAGCGGGGTTGTTGGTCAGATTCCTGATGCTTCATTACCTGAGTGCTGATGTGCAGAACCCGACTCTGCGTCAAACAGCTGGATCTGCTCAGCTGGCCGGCGGCCAAAGCTCTCAGACACCACTCCTGCTCCAGCAGCTGGAAGGAAAAAAATATATTTATCATTTCTCTCTAAAATTCAGATACATGTGCAACATAAAAGTTAATGTGCTGCATTTGTTCAGTGATGAACTTCAGTGCTGCTGCTCAATATCTGAGGAAAATTCAACTATTATGGTTCTGCAGAACGACAAGAAGGCAAAAAAAAGTTTCAAAAAATATTTTTTATCCGTCCAACTCAGTGTTTTTAATGATGCCCGTTTAATTCAGGAGTTTATTATTAGTTATCACATCTTTGAGAATAAACGTTAATGACTAAAGAAAAAATATTCAGAGTTTAATTTATCATAGAAATGTTTATGTTGTCCTAAAACCAACTGAAGGTCAGAGGTCACGGATCAGCACCAGGCTTGAATCTCTCAAATATTGCAGCATTTTCCTGAACAATAAACCCATAATTTGTTAATAATACCCAATTCATCCAAACCAATGGTGAGAAAAAACATTTTTTAAATAACTTTCACTGAAAACTTCATGGCAACAGCAATAAAACCTAAACCTTCTGGAAGCCTTTTGTTCCTGAAACTCACTTGGATCAGAAAAACAGTTTTAGTCATGAAGCTGCTTAAAAACCAGATCAATACCAAATAATCACACATTTCTCAGTATGTCGATCATTAAAACTCTGAGTTTATTTTAGACTTTTCAGTGTGTAAAAGTGAGATTTCATTATAACTTGTGAAACTCAAGTGAATTTACAGCATGAGAAAATACTGATAATTTTAAAATGTACAAAATGTGCATAAAAACCGATTATTTACCAACTTACAACTTAAGAAATTATTTAATTGATTCACATGTAAGTATGGAGGGTTATAATGACCTTTGGCAATTATACTTTGTTTTTCTATAAAGAAAAAAATAAGTAATTTATGAATGCTTTAAATTAATAAAAATATCTTATTGTAACTTTAGGCATTTTCAATGAGCCCATTTACACAGAGAGTAAGTTTGCATTAGTTTTCCGATAAAATGCTATTTTTATTTTTATGGAAATTATATATCTTTATATTCTGACTTATATGTGGAAATTAAAATTAAAATAATCCAAAACCCCAACATACATAACAATAAAAGGTTTTAAAAATTCAAACATTTAAATGTAAACATTTCTGCTATTTATTACCTTATTGTTATTTTCATTTTCAGACTCTAGAGGAGAAATTATTTCCAGAAGAAACATTTCTGCCTCATGCTTACCTTCAACAACCAGAAAAAAGCCTGAATATTTAGCAGGTGAGTCAGAATAAATGATCCTATCAGGTATTTAATCCTGTAAACCTGACGCATCTGTTCCTCTCCTCTGTTTCATCTCATCAGAACCAACCGAACCCCTCAGATTCTGCCTCTCTGGATTTAAATGATCCGGATTTTTTAGCTGGTTCCGGAGTTAGCAACAAGCTAACTTTTAGCTCCTACCTTCGCACAGGCGCCTCTGGACGCCGCCGCTCTCACGGCGCAGCTGGCGGCGACCTGCAGCGGCCGCCGGTACATGACTGCAGCAGGTACCGGTGTGAGGGCCGAGGAGGACCGGGCTGCTTCTCTACGGCTACCTGCGAGCACACCTTCTGGTTGGGTAACACCTGTCCCAGCAATGTCAACGGAATCTGTCCGGCAGTGAATACTGTCCGACCGGAACACCGCGGAACGAACGAAAGGTCCGCTTGGTTTAATAACAGCAGAGGGAGTGATGTAATTTGTAGTTTATTTGTGCTAATAAATTTGTAATCCGCTTTCAGTGAGGATTAAACTTCCTGTGTAATTTTATACATCTGGTGAACTATTTAGACAGCACAGCTGCTGCTAAGAAAGTTAATTTGGAAAACTCAAAGTGCCACAATTACTTTTTATGAATAATTCCAGATTTACGGGGCTGCATCTTGAGCACCTGGAGACACTATTGCAACAAGAAGGTCCTGGGTTCTGGGTCTTTTGGCCTCTTCTCTCCATACATGACTCACAGGTTCTGATGATTCACAACTAAAATGTTAAAAATTTATTGGCATGATCATTTTGATTTACAAATGTGTTGCACCTTCTACAGCTGCATCAAGCTGGAAGGAGAAACAGAACTCACTGGAAATAACACGAAGCACCCATTCCAAAAATGCCTTGATGTTGTGGAAAATATAAATAAAAACGGAATGCGATGATTTATTATGTTATTCTTCCTAGAATGTTGTAAACATACAGAATATATCAGCACCTGTTATTACCAACTCATAATTTTTTTAGATTGTTGTTTTTTTCTGCCTCTTAAATATCTCTTTCACTGTCAACAACAAACTTTAATACCAAATATCTGCCTCATACTTAAATCTAAAGTTGTTTTTCAAAAAATGAGATGACATTCAGCATCTCCCACTTGTGGAGTTCCTTAAGGATTTGTCCTTGGCCCAGTCTTATTTTCCATATAGATGTTGTCCCCAGGGTCTAGTTGTGGGAAATACAATACCTCCTTCTGCTGCTTGTCTGATGAAATTCAAATCTATCTGCCCATTCATGAAAAACAACAGTTTTAAGCTGTTCTTGGACTGTCTTGCTCATATAAAGGTCTGGAAACTTTCTCCACCTCAACAATAATAAAACGGAAGTTATGGGATTTGGGAGATCAGATCATTTTTGAGTCCTTTCTGTCATCTTGGCAGATTCCTTAAACTCACAAATCACTTGTCAAGATGAACATTTTCTAACTAACCCAGCAAAAGCAAAACTTCTTGCTGGATTAAGATCAACCATCACTTCGCTGCTTTCAGTTCATACAACATGCTGCTTTTAACAGGAACTAGAAATCAGGAACATCTATAATTCCAGTTCTAGCTTCACTGCACTGGATCTATAATGTTGTTACTGGTTGGTAAGGATCTTAATGGACCTTCTAAAACAGCAAACATCCAAAATAAGAATGAGTTTCTCTTGGATGTTCGAAGGTAAGCAGATCGATCCGGACTTCATTTCCTAGAGAAGAAGAAGCTGAGCAGAGTGTTTAATTTATTATTTTTTTTCTATTGAACAAACTTCATGGTCCCAATTTAGTTCCATATTGCAGTTCTTTGTTCTGACGAAGACACCAGTAGACCCAGCAACATTTAACATGTCATTCTGGATCTGATAAACTAGACATGATGCTGAAAAAATAATAATTTAATAAATAATAATACATGTTTCTGACTCTTACACGTTTTCCTGTGTTTCTGCTGCAAAACAACTGAAGCACAGAGTTTCTTTAAATGAAGACTGAACCCACCTGTTTGCAGTTGTTTTTGAACCATAACAAATGGAATATTGTCCAACATATTTGATGTGTATTAATGATTTTAACAACGATACTTGAATGTAATGCCTGTTCCTGGCTTTACAACTGTTAACTGCATGATGTTTTTATGTTTAGCACTTTTAACTGCCTTGTGTCTGAAATGCGCCAAATAAACCTGATTGATTGACTTGACCAGAGGTTGTACAACCGTCGGCTCCACTGCTGCCACAACCAGAGAGAAGATGAGGTTTCTGAAGGCTTCTCCTTCATCACTTTGTGGTTTTATTTTTCTCATCTGAAAGCTTCTGCGTGTAAGAGGCAACATGTCAAAGTAAGGGAGGTCAGAATCGTCGCTGCTCAGCAGGATCAACACAGCATGTTTAAAGACTCGTGGCTGAGAGAAAAATTCAGTTTGGAAAAACAAGAATCCTCAGAAAACACAAAGTCATCAGGGAAGGAAACTGGCATGAAAAGGAAAACTGGAAGGTCAAGTGGAGCTTTCTGGACCAAAAGTCTGAACATTCATGTTGGAGGAAATGAGATCAGCGGCGTCGGATCGAAGTTGGACCTGGGCTGTGAGTTATGAGACGCGACTGAGCGGGGCTGCTGTTTCCTCTGCAGTCAAATGTCGTTCATCCCGTAGCGACCTCGCCCTCAATGCGCCATTCCTCATCGGTGACCTTGGTCAGACATTGAAGAACCCTCCCAGGAAGTCAGAACGAACCCAGCAGACCTGGAACGTGCCAAAGAGGTTCAGTTACAACTTTTAAAGATCTCACAGAACCTTCGGCGCCACGCGGTGGACAAACACGTTTAGAGATCAAATACATGTAGATGTCCAGAGGTGGGCAGAAAACTCAAACATTTTACTCAAGTAAAAAGTCACCAAGAAATTATTCAAGAGTAAAAAGTATTTGGTAAAAAGTCACTCAATTACTGATTAAATGATCAAATAATCAAGAGTTTAATCTTTAAAAATTACACAATCAGATGGACCAAAATATAATGTTCAGTGGAAATTTGGATATTTAAGGATGAAAATAACAATAATTCATATACGTAACAAAAAATAACAAAATCTGAGAATTTTTTTTTTCCAAATTAGTTTCTCTCAATAAACAACTTATGAAACTTTAACAAAACCTGTAGGTGTGTCTGGTGAACGTTTGGTTAAAACATGTTTGTTTTTCATTCAGTGGGTAGAAAAAAAGTAACTGAAGTAAATATAATTGAGTAAATGTAACTTGTTACTACCCAACTATCATCAAATAAACCCAATATTGTAACTAAAAATCCCATCTTTAGCTCCTGCTGGTTTACTGCAGGTGTAAAAATGAGAAGCTAAACTTTTTCTCTTCAGTTTTGCTTCTGTGCTCCAGATGTTCTGGTTGTACCTGAAACTTTCACCTAAATCTGAAGGACATTCAAGTCTTTTGGAGCCATTTGTGAACAACTGCTGCTTCCAGATCATCCGATGCCTCAGCAGTTTGATGAGGGTTTGGAAGGAGACCGAATGAACCCTCAGTAGAAAGGAAATTGCTAAATCATTCAGGTAGAACCTAGAAACCATGGAGAGTGGAAACTGCAGGAAGCATCAGTGGAAACCAGTTGTCTATCTCCATGAACTGGGAGGGTGCCGACTGAGAAAGAAGCTCCTGAGAAAAGCTTAAGGATCAGGTGAGACAAAAAGACTGAGCTGTTTGAATAACGACAGAAGAATGAAACACGGTGAGGATTTTGAACTATTTAAGTTAAAGGTATTATATTGTTCAAAAGATTTCAGTTTCTTCTTGTTTACACTGTTGGCTTGGTTTGTAGCAAACATGTTTCTGTTCCACAATATAATTATACTAAAGCGGGATAAGCGCTCGCTCCATCGTACTCAGGTGGACTCAGTGTGCAGAAAGGTACGACCACATACCTGCTGTGTCACACGATAAACTGCTGGGAGGGAAACAGTGTTCACATTGAACTGCTAGCAACACTAAAAACCCAAAACTAAAAAGTCATAAAAACACCTTAAAGTCAACAATTGAGGAAACCAGGAACAAACATTACATTTTGATGAGTCTCATCGTCAAATCCATCAATACACATAAATATGTTGGTCAAAAAAATGAACTCTGAGCAGGTGGGAACTCAGAGTTTCAGGTTCCAGCTGTGTGACGTAGTTTTTACTGCGTCGTGTTTTTGAACTGCCTTGTTGTTGAAATGCTGTAAAAATAAACCACCAGACAATGACTGTCCAGCTTAGGCCTGAATGTCCTGCAGACTCCTTCTGTGGTTTTATCCTATTTTATCTCACTGGTTGTTGTTCTGAACATCTGAGACTGAAATCCTTTCACCTGTTCCAAATCATCTCTTCTAAACTTTGATTTCTTGAATAATAAACTAACAAAAAGGATAGCAGATGTTCCCCAAAACTGGCATAAAGACATCAACAGGACTTAAAATAAACTTTAATCCCAGCAACAAAACGTGAACAAAAATAAGAAAAAAAACAAAATGCATAAAAAATTAAACCACTAAACAGATGAAATGCAGTAAAAAGCAAAAAATCTGTCCAAACATATTTGTAGTTCTTTTTCCGTTTTTTGCCAAGTGATTTATGTTTTTAACCAATCTATAACTTTTAGTTGCTTATGCGCTGGGATTTGTGCCCCGGCTGTTGAGGGAAGCTCTGGGCTCATTAAATTCCTGCTTGTTGGTCGTATATTAAGAGGTGTGAGAGATGCAGGAGAAGAAGTGAGGATAGGAAGGTTTGTGCAGCTCTCCTGCAGAGAAGGCCTGATTTCCTCAGCGTTTTCATGGTGGGGCTAAATCAACAACGCCAGTGACATGTTGGAGCTCCGGGTCGCGGTGACGCCCCGCTCGCGTTCAGCTGCTGGCTCGTCCCGCCTTCACCCCCCTCCGCTAATGTTACTGCTAACACCTCCTGACGCAGGTCGGGGTACCAGCCTGCTGAACAAACTGATGATCTAACCTCTGCAGCTGCTCCAGCTGTAGCTTTACTCCAGCTCACCGTGTGTGTGTGTGTGTTTCTGTTTTAATGAAACTTAATACGCCTCCTGCTAATGAGTGAGGCGGTGACGTTCAACATGCAGGACAGAACATGAAGCTTTAAACTGACTCTGGTGTTCATGAAGTCTGTTTTTCACTAGAAAAGTTACAACTAAAGGTCAGAACGAATAAATCTGGAAAAAGTGAAAACTTTGAGATGATTTTAGGTTAATTTATCAACATTTGGATTGGAACAAACACAATAAATACACGAGGCAAAGGCTGCGGGTCCTGATGGGTCAGCGAACCATTACTCCCAGTAAATGAACATTTCCGTTTTGATTTGACTGATGGAAGTTTGAATAATGACATATTTTCTTATCTCTGCCTGATGTCGTCAGATTTCTAGTGAACATTTCATTTTAGGAGCTTTAGAGCAAAGACAAACCCACAGCATCACCGATCCTCTTCCGTACCTCAAAGCCATTGCAGCGTTTCCCACGCTGACCACAGCTGGAGGGTTTAACTCCTGTGGTAAACTACCCTTCAAAGTAAAAGTCCGACCACATTCATCTGTGTGCAGGCGGATGTTTTCAGTTAAGTTTGATAATTAGGTGATTTTCCACACGTTTGCCACTGATACGCCCTGAGGGTCGATGAAAGTATCTTCACATTGATCATTGATCACATTGATTGGGAGATTTTGCTGAGAGAAACGTGCTGAGGTTTCACTCTAGTCTTGTTTTTACTCATTAATAAGGACAATGTCACAGAGACAGTGAAGGAAATGTAGTCAGGTTTCTATGAATAATTTCAGATCCAGACAGAAATATTAATTTTAGCAGCTTTATGAGGCTGATGTCTGACATAAATGATAATGTTGATGACTTTCTGTGGACAATCTAAGGACCCTTTCTAGAAACAAAACACTGGATTTGTTTCATGCATGTCTGGGATGTACAAGTGTTGTAATTATGCTTTTCAGTGCTGATAGTTTAAAACTGCGGTTCTCTGAGGGAAGGTGAAAACGCTGTTTTTAAGGTTACAGACTGGGTTGCTCTTTGCCAGCCTGTGTTAACTGTATTTCTGTCACTTTCAAGGCTGGAGTTTGAGAATCTGTGTTACTATGTGACAGAAATGAGGGAGCTGAGAAAAGTGTGCATAAATATGTTTTTAGCACATTGTTTTACTGCAATTAACTGACATTTAGCGTGTTTCAATAAGTCTGAACTTTACTGACAATAACTGGCTGGTTTACAGTAAACTACAGTAATTAAACTAATGTCTGTGCTGCCTTTTCTCCATTGTACCCCTGCTGTGCCGTACCAGAAACGCTTCTAAACTCAGCCATAGCTTTGAAGAAGTACCAACAAGTTCTGCAATATAATCAACTCTTTATGTCACCGAGGTTATAACCCCTCCTACCCTGCAGCTGCAGCCGCTCTGATTTTTCATCTTTTGTGAGAACTGACTAAGAAAAACACCAGCCTGAGAAAACAGTAGAAGTTTTTGAGCAGGTAGAGACGGTAATCTGTCGACAGCACGGCTTGGAAACACTTCCATCTGTATGATGAGAGAGACACAGGGGGAGCGCTGTGGCCTTGAGCTGAAAGAACGACTGAGGAGTAAAAACGGTGCTGAAGGTCTAAGTTTCACTAAAGTGTTTCTTGGCAGAGCAAAGAGTCTAACCTCACTGCAACTGTCAGAGGACAACATTTCCTCCTATATGAATGTTTTATCTCCCAAATACAAGAAATTATAAGTACTTAGAGTAAAAGGTCATAGGAATGGAAGGACGGAAACAGCCACCGTCTCCTCGGACCAGAGCTCGTTTATTGTCTTGTTTTACGGGAGGATTTCAGCCAATCACAGCAGTTCTAGAACTGATGAGCTTTTCTCTTCTTTTTGTTGCTGCTGTTTCAATTTACTACAACCGGAGCTTCTGATGACAAATCAGGAAAAAAGATCAATACTTTCATAATAAAGCCTCTGTGACAGAATACTGACGGAACGTGTTGCTTAAAGTACTAAATAAATTATGTAGACACGTTGCATGTTATTATTTACGCATGGAAATTTTGTGCACGCGCACAACGCTTCATAGCCGAGTCCCGCGGGAGAACAATTATGTTAACAAAATGAAACTTGGAGATGTAGAGATTATTAATCTGGTGCAGAGCGCAACAGGAAATAATGCAGAAAAACCATTCAAAAATAACTCAAAACCACTGGTACTTTTCTTTTTCTCGCTCTCCGTGCTGGCTATGCTACACACAGACCTGTTGCCATAGCAACAAGGCCACAAATGTGTCAGGATTCAACACCAAACATTTCCCACACAAACAACAGAACATTCAGTCGGTTACAGTTTTATGTTTTTAGCCTTGATGGTCATTTTGTAATTATTAAAAATTGATCACTGTGGTTGATTAGCTACTGTTGCTATTAGCTGAGCTAACACAGCAGTAGTTGATTAGTTGAAACACCTGCTCTACTGGTGATCTGTCAGAGTTGGTGTGTAGGTTGCTTTAGTTTTGTTTTATTACTGAACCAAAACACTGAATTCCACATCACATCTACATGCTCAGGTTGTCATAGTCAAGCTAGCATAACTTCCCTCTCCCTCCCTATTTTTTATTTAATTAAAACTTTTTACTGACCTTGTTATCTAGTTGTTGTATTGTTGAAAATTAGTAGCAAACACTGCGTCCATTTTTCTTTTAGATATCACACATTAAGATTTAGCGCGTTATGTTGACAACTGAACAGCTAAAACCAGTGCTAGTCATCGTCAGCTAGCAGCTTTATCTCAGCAGGAAACTGCAGGAGGCGGGATCTTCCATGCATGACATTAAGCTGCAACTAAAAACTATGACACTTCTACTGAAATCCTGATTACAACTCCGTTCCTAGTTACGCTGATAGCATCTTGAAACAGTACTACACTAAATGTTTGAGTCACCTGGTAATCAGGAGGTTGAGAGTTTGAATCCGGACAGTGAGCCACACAATGCTCAGGCTGTGTGAGTAAATATGACTGTGAGCTGTGCTGTAAAACCCAAGCTGCAAACCGTTGTTTGCTAAAGGAACAATTTCTACTTAGAAGTTAAGTTTAACCAAATAACTCCAGAACATGGTGAGCCTGCTTGTGTCTTTGCATTTCAGTGCTGTTTGCTTAGTGAATCAAGTGTTGAGCAAGAAAAACAGAAACAGAAAAATCTGAGCTTGACCTCCAGGGAGTTTCTGAAACATTCACTGTAAAACTAAAACTAAAAGGTCCAATAATGGAGGACATATTTCTGCATTTCTTGGGACAAATTTGGTAACATCAGATATTTTTGAATTATTGATTGGACACATCTAAAGTTGCACATTAAAATGTTTAAACATTTTTCAACAAAAATGCAGTTTGGCTTGATTTGATATTCTGAACGTAGCTCACAGTAAGATGCAGGAATGGAGAGAAGCAGGATCAGATTTTTAGCATCAGAATTGGTTTATCTTGGCTTCTGCTTTGCTAAAGAGTTTCATATGAAGGAGAGACGATGCCAGCGGTTGATTACAGAGAAATACCAGAGAAGGTGGAAGCAGAGCGCTGGGTTTGGACTTCCTGCTGGACTGAAGTCATCAACAACTTGTCATCACCTGAAACCACTTCTGGTTCTGTTCAAAAACCCAAATGTAATCCTGACCCTGTAAACCTTGAAGCAGAGCATCTGCCTGAAGGATTCATTTCATCATTTTATCCAATTTCACACATGAAACTTCTGCTTTATTCATAAAGGAAAAACTTTGAGCCCAATTATGTGATATTCAGCAAACAGGAAGGAGAAAAGATTCAAAATCACCTGAACAATTGATCTGACAGAACTCATAGAACCGGGTCCAAATCAGATGAAATCTATCCATAATCAGAGTTTTTGGGTTTTTCATTATAGTTAAGTTTTATTTTGTTATGATGTTTTGTTGGTCCAATGCAGGCAGCTTTAATTCACTTTTAGAATATGTTTGCCTAGATTTTATTTGTCCTAATTAGTTTAGTTTTTAATAGGAATAGTAGTAGTTTTAGTTTTTTCATACGTAATTTTTAGGTGGAGAATTCAAAACGTCAACCAACTAACTGGCGTTTTCTCCCAACTTTTGCTGTCGCCGTTTTGCAGACCGGGCTTCATCAGAAGGATTATGAAAAGCTGTAATTTGCCAACAACTGGCGTAAACTGATTGTGTGTGAGAAAAAAAAATCTGTTTAACATCAGTTTGAAAGGCTAATAAATAGATTCATAAACAGAAAAACAAAGGGTATTATATCTAGGTTTTATTTATAAATCATGATGCAGTTATAGTTTTTTCACATTATTTACCGTTTTTATTTATTTCAATGAAAATATTTT
Source organism: Brachyrhaphis terrabensis (assembly GCA_903067065.1). Classification (NCBI taxonomy): domain Eukaryota; kingdom Metazoa; phylum Chordata; class Actinopteri; order Cyprinodontiformes; family Poeciliidae; genus Brachyrhaphis; species Brachyrhaphis terrabensis. The sequence continues at coordinate 22,501 of CAEGAG010009155.1, read as the reverse complement.
CTCAAGTTTCAAATTATTAAAATAATATGACACATAAAAAAATACTCTGCGTTTCAAAATCCGAACGATTATTTTTCTGTTTGCTTCTCCTGTGAGGTTAAAAATCAGCAGCAGTAATAATACGGGTATGATGTGAACTAATTACAAATGCTGCTAATGTTACACACAGAGCAGCTTAGGAATGATGAAGCAAATGTGATGACATGTTGCTATGAACGGGGCCCCAAATGAAAATCTGACTAGGGCCCCAGAAAGGTTTGGGCTGGCCCTGGCTATGGAGAGACAGAGAAGCTGAGTGAAGGCTAAATCAGGGGTGTCCAGTTCTTGGAGTAGTTTTGTGTGGCTCCTGGTACAGTTTAGGAACGAGATTTTTAATGACAAATTTTTATCTTAAATAGAACATTTTCTGTGTTTTTGTTTTCTTAACCAAGATTTATTTTTGTTTGCTTTGATTTTAAGTAGGGCCACAAATCTCCAAAAACAGACTTAATCACACCAAATAATTAAACTGTGTTAAATACAGTGAAGGGAAATCAAACGGTTTTGAATTAAAATACTTGTCAATTTATTGCTAATTGCATAAAACAAAAATAATTCACAATAAAACAATTTTTTATTGTTTGTTCCAGTGTTCACACTGCTGATATTTAATCAGCTCTCTCATTGTTAGCGCTCCTGTGGCTTTCTGTTCTGGATTCTTGTTTTTGTCTGACTCTGGCTCCCTGTGTTCCCTGTGAGTTTTCTGTTAGAATAAAAATAAGTAAATAAGTTTACTTGAGTAACTTTTTGGAAGGTGAGGAGGAGAAGTTAGCGTTAGGTTTTCGGTCCGGCGGGTTGATGGAGGATCTGCTGAGGGTTGATCAGTTCAGCCAGCTCCGTGTTGATGTTGGCCTCCGTCACTCACAGCAGCGCTGAGCTCACTCATGTAAAGTTTGTGCGAACATATAATCACCCACTGAACCGCCACAGACCGTTTTATAGACTCCCAGAGCTCAGAAATATGCACACATTAATATGAGAACAGCCTCAGACCACTAAGCTAACCAAAGCGTCCGCCTCTCGGGTTCTCACAGAAATCAGGACGTTTGTGAAGAAAATATTTACTTCTGTTTGATCAGGACGACGACGCGGCTGGAAAGAAAAAACCTCAAGAAAACAGATGTTCTGGATGTTTCTCCATAAATCATAAAAGTTCCTATGAATATTAACATCCAGCTGCATTAAACTGAAACTTTAATCAGTTTTCAGCAGAAAGGATCCTGAAACTCACTGTGTCCTGAAACAGGGAGGAGCTTCGTTATTTCTATACGGCATATACATTTGTTAATTAGGCAGAAATTAAGCTGGCTGTGTTTTTCTTTCAGACATATTGATTTTTAAATATAAACATGTAGAAATGTTACTGTTTGTGAACCAACTGACCTTTTCACCAAAACTTTTTTTATTAATAACTTCAACATTTTTGGAGATTTGTTTGGGGATTCAAGCCTGTTTTTTTTTTTTTCTTAAAGAACTTTTATATTTTTGAGTTTAAAAGTTCAAAGTTCAGAGTTTAATGTTCAAAGTTGCTTTTGAACCATAATAAATGGAACATTGACCAACATATTGATGCGTATTGATAATAATGATGTTTGTTGCTGGTTTCTCATTTGTTGGCTGCAGGATGTTTTTATGAGGTAAAAGGATTTTCAACTGCTTTGTTGCTGAAATGTGCTACAAAAACACATTTGATTGTTTGACATAAAATTCTGCATTTGTTGCTAAAATATTAGAAACATGTAGCTGACCCGTTTAGGAGCCTGAGGTTCTGATCCACTTTGGCAAAAAGTCCAGTTTGTCTGAACATCCATCAGATTCACTGGTTTTAGAAGATCAATATCTTCCTCTCCCTCAGGGATATATGCATGTTAAAATGCTGAATATTTTAACTTGGTTTGACATTGATGTCTTGAAATCTTCCATTAGATGGCGCTGTGTATAAAGAAATTAATAAATGTAACTAGAAATTGTACATTTCCTATGAAAATGCTGAATGCTTTTGGTGAAAATGGTAAAGCGTTTGAAGCCAACTGCTGAAGACTTGCAGAAAGGTAAGAAATAGTTCATGCAGTGTGAAAAACCCACGTAAAAGCCAAAATTAGCTAAAAAGCTAAAACTAGCTAAAATACTAATGATAGCAAATAGGCTACCATTAGCATGCTGGTTTACAGTAATATATTCCATGAAATGTTCCCCTAATCCTTCTGATGGAAACGGTGGGTGAATGAAATCCAAACCTTTTATGGTTCCTGAGATATCAACATTTGTTTGGAGGCATCGTTTAGGAGGGTGACTATAAAAAACATGCAGTACGAAAAAAGCAACGTCAAAAGCTCAAATTATTCCCAGGTGTTAAACAGCATAAAAGCTGTTAAACTGCCCAACTTCAAAATGGCCGCTGCCTTGTTTCCTCCATGACACTGAAACTGGATGATTGATTGCAATTAATAGGCAGGACCTGAAACATCCACTGTAAAACATTTTATATTGTAATTCTCAATTCTGCCACAGGAGAGAGCCGTTTCCCCCATGGGGCGAAAAATTCATAAAAAGCTGAATATTATAAAAAAGTATGAAAGTTATGAGCACCCAGAGATATAGCCGGCATTAGGAGAACAAGCTGAATAGTATAAAAGTTGAATGGTGAAAGTAGCTCAATGTATGCAGCAGAAGAAGCGCGGCAAAATTTACTGAGCAACCAGAAAAGCGGAACTCAATAGTGTGAACGCTTACAGCATTCACACTAATAATTATTTTAAAAAAGTAAGAATAAGATAAGTAAACACAGCAGACAGCGAGTCTGATGCAAACCAAGATGGAATTAAATTTTCAGTTTGTTAAGAAAGAAAAAAATGATTTTTGCATTTTTACACAAATTATGAAACTTTTTTGGAGGCAGGAAATCACAGATGTTTTCATTATAAAAGAAAAGTTCATATTTGTCAAGAATTTATTCCACATCTACTTTAACAACCAAAAAATTTTATTTTGTGTGAATCATTTAAAACTTAAATCTTATGCACTGATCCATCCACGTTTCTTATTTTAAAATTTCATCCCTAACATGATTTCTCTCTGCCACACTAACATGTTTGCAACTTGGTGGAAAAATGGAGCAAATTTTTCCTGCTGAACTTTTGTCCTTTATTTGTATTATTTGCTGCTATTTGCTTTGTGAATCAAGAGAAAAACAGACATGCAGAAAATGATGCAGAGATGTTTATGGAACTGATTATAACGGATTAAAGTTGAATGAACTGAACTTTCATAACCTTATTCCTCCTATTGGGAGAAAACAGTCAGTCCATTGTTTAACAATTGAAAACATTTTTTGAAAAGCAATGCAACATTTTGATGGTTTTGAATTCTGCACAGAAAAATTAATCAAAGTGTGAAATAGCTAAAACTACTATAAATGATAAAAACTAAGCTAAACAATATTTAACTAATAATTAATTAAATCTAGAAACCACATACTAAAATGACTTAAAACTAAGAGAATTAGACAAATAAAACCCCCAAACTATTTTAACCCTGACTTGGTTAGGGATTTGGTGGATTTTACTGTAAGTTATGAGGAATGGCTGAACGACGGCGTCGACGTCTAGCAGGTCGGAGAACAGCGAGGGGCGCTGTTTCTTCACTTCCTTCCTGCTCCCACGCATTCTTCTTCTTCTCTGGTTATTCAGCTGTCAGACTGCAGGGGCTTTATCTGCAGGCACAAATTATCTTCAGGTTTCTCCATTGTTAACTCTGCAGTCTGCACACACACACCCACACACACCCACAGAAACAATGGTGCTGTTTTCCAGCAGTGTGTGGACTCCTGCAGGCGGTTGCTGCTGCGCTCACAGGCTCCTTGTTCGGTTCGGTTTTACAGCCTGGTTTTCATAGGCAGTCCCATCAGACTCTTTACACCTCAGCAGCTCCATGTTGGATCTCCTGCAGGTCCGGCGGCTACTGAGGGTTAGCATCGAAGCCGCCCATCCAGCCAATCCTGGACTGGTTTAGCTTTTGCTGCTTTGAGTTTGATGCATTCAGAAAAATGATGCTGATTATTAAGACGAGTTGATTCATGTGAAGAAAAGACAATAAAATAAAATCTTCCACATTTACTGGATTCTCTTGAATTCTGCCTTAGTTTGTGTAAACCAGGCTGGTTTATAAGACAGAATGCGTTTAATCCAGATCCAGCAATAAAATCACTTAAAGGGACAGTATCATGTAAAATTTACCTTGTTTTAGCTTTACTGTAGGTTATAATGTTATTCCCTCATCTAAAACAAATCTGGAGTGTTGCTTTGATTATTTCTTAAAATCCTTTAATCTCCATGGCAACCATTCAGCTGAGCAAAATGCCTGATTGGACCTAGCCCCGCCTTTTAGACGCAGGTTAGGTCTAAAACCTCCTTCAGACTAGCCAGCAGCAATTAGCAACACCTGCTGAGCTCGTTATATGAACCACTCCTCAGAGCAATGCTGGTTAAAACGTTGTTGAAGGGGAGAAAACGCTTCGATAAAAACATAACCCTGATCCAGAGATCACCTTAATGAACTCAGATCCAGATTAAGAAAGCAGGAAGTCCAGCAGGAATCAGCTGCTCTGTGCGACTCGACTTCATCCAGGATCCTTTCAAACTGTAGTGGAAAATCTGAAGCCGCTGCAGCGTGTGAATTATCTGAATAATCACTCACTGAACGTTGTCATTCATCTGTGGCTTCATATTTTCCACAGCTTGGAGTGGAGGAGCTAAATAACCTGTTAAAGCAGCTCCCAACACACACACACACACACACACACACACCCACACACACACAGGGGGCTGATTTACAGGTGGTGTTAAGTATGACTAATGGTGTCGTTTGTTTTGCTGTCATGTTATTTCCCTGCAGTGCTGTGGAAATGGGCGCCGCGCCACCTATTGGAGCTGATAATGACTTCATTGCTCACTGTGTGCAGGACGGCAGCTCGTTTGTGGGAAAGAGAAACCTGGAAGGAGCAGAAAGTTGAAGAAACCTGCTTTAATGACAGGCAGCGCTGATGAACCTGGGCTTAAATCTTAAGAGTGCTCCAGACCCAAACAAGCTGATCCGAGATTTCTGGAAGGAAAATATTTTGTTTGTCTTCTCACTTTTAAAGGAATCCATTAAAATTTACCTTCAGAGCTGCTCTGTCCTGCATAGTTTAGTTTACAAGGTAGGAAACCAAATGATGTCCGGCCCAGTCCAAACCTGGGAGCCACCAGCTTCTCCACAGCATTTCCTGAAAGGAGGATGGACTTTAGTTGGAAAGTTCCTACTGGACCAGAAAGTTTCAGTGGAAACCAGAACAAAGAAGAAGATTACCATAAAAGTTCAGGAACATCTGAGGGAATATTAAGTCAACTGACTGAGGAGAATCTGATTTTTTAACTCCAAACAGAAAAAAACAAACACTTGGTTTTACTCTGGAGAAAAATAAAAGTATCTGCTGAGGGTTCTTCAGCAGTTACCTCAGAAAAGCTACTTGATTTATTGTGACTAATTACTCCTTGAAAAGTAGTTCAGTTACTTGACATTAAAGTAACTACGTTAGATTACAAGTTACTTTATTAGTTACATTCATCCCCGCTCTTGTCTGACCAGCTTCTTCAAATCTCCACTTATTGGTTTACAAAATGTTTGTACAAATATTGATGTAGTATTTTTGAAGCTGGATATTTTGACAGGTTGGAAGAGTATTATTATTATTATTATCCTGTACATCAGCAATCAGCTAGTGAGCCTGTTCTGGGATCGACTGGTAGTGACTCCTTCCTCCACTAGGGGACGTTCACATGGAGAAGAGCAGAAAATTACAAAAATAGTATCGCACAGTAAAATGTTAAGTAACTGTAATCTGACTACTCAGTTGGAAATAGTTACACGTTACTGACATCACTGTTCCTCGGAGAGCTGCTGGCCACACTAAACAGCTCTTCGTCTGATGAAACCAAATGAATATGTCTCAAGTTAAGGTCATGTGACTCCTGGGCATCTAAAGAGGCAGGTTTCAGCGGAGGTCAAAGGTGAGGCAGCCGGCAAGAGGAGCAGAGTGAGAGAAACTTCATCCAAGTTACCGTCGAGAGCCTGTCAGGATTTATTAGGCTGGGTAAGCACACACACACACACACGCGCACCCCCCCCCCCCAAACACACAAAGCAGAGAGTCATAAAGAGGCTGCAGATAAGTTAACCTGAAAGCAGGACCCAGTGAGATCATGACAGCTGCGGCGGAGCTGCTTTTCTGCTGTTTTTCTTTCCCTGAGTGAGTTTACCTTCATCATGACGGAAGAGGAGCAGCAGAGAGGAAGAGGAGGAGCAGGGCCGGCCCAAGCCTCCATAGGGCCCTAAGCAATGTTGGTCAAGTAGCTCATTGATATATTAATGCAGCAGCCATGTAACCTGATGTAAAAACATTTTGCTATACAATGTCAAACACTGAGAAGTTTTAATTATTGTTATCAAATGTTATCAAAAACGCAGTTTTGAAGCCAAAACCCCCTCAGAAACATTTAGGGCCAACAGGAGAATCAACTAATTTAAAGTTAAAACTCAGTTTCACACAAAGACAAAGAATGTGGCTGTTGAACTGGACGATTCAAGGTCAAGGGTTAGGGTTCAAGGTCGCTATCAAGCTATGTTTCTATCAGCAGTTCCACTAATCTTTCTGATAAACATTACATAACCAAGAGACAATAAAACAAACTTTTATCTCAGCTTTTTTCTATTCTTCCTCTTTCTTCTCTCTGACCCAGAAGGATAAATCTTTTTTTGTGACATTGTTTTGCTAACTTATCTTCCTCCATGCTTTGGAGGTTTCCGTGCGATCTGTGCATGGAAGCTGATATTACCGGTGAAGCGTCACCTACTGCGGCCACCAGGGGGCCCCCAAGAGCAATTTATGTTTTATTCTTGTCCATAAAAATAATTAGCAGATATATAATTGTAAAAACTGCCCTGCGACAGACTGGCGACCTGTCCAGGGTGACCCCGCCTCTCGCCCGGAACGCAGCTGGAGAGGCACCAGCAACTCCCGACCCCACAAGGGATAAGGGTGCAAGAAAATGGATGGATGGATGGATGGATAATTGTAAAAACAAATCACAACATTACAATGAAATTGTGTGGTTTTGTTATTATAATGACAGAAATCATTACTAAAAAATAATAATAATAATTTAAAAAATCAGCTCCACGTAGGGGCCCCCCTTACTGGCTTCAGGGCCGTAAGTGACTTCTTAATTAGTTGAACTTGGGTCGGCCCTGAGGAGGAGGAAGATGAGGCAGGAAGGAGGACGGTCATGTTTTAATTAGTGTGAGAATAAACATGTTGGTTAAACATGATAAAAATGAGCTGAAGGTAAAACTGGATGTTTAGTTGGTAGAGCTGCTGAAGTCCTGGGTTCAAATCCCAGTCTGAAAACCTGAATGTTGGGTTAACTGGTCTAAATGAGGTAATTCCTTAAGTAAAGTGTCCAGGGTGGACCCCACCTGGTACCCATTGACCTCTGACCCTGGACCAGCAGATGACCCTGCATGGAGTTATTGTTTCACTGCATCCAGGTTTCAAACTGTTGCATTTAAATCAGTAGTGAAGAAGCTATTAACTGTTTTAATGCCTACATTTATTATTTATTATTAAGACTCTTATTTTGAAGGTCCATCTGCTGTGTTGATGCTCATTACATCACTGACCGCTAAAGGAGCAGTATGTGTTTTCCAGTCAAGTAACTATGTTGCATTCAGTTGTTCTAAAAATGCTATGTATGTCAAATATAACTTAAATTTTACTTCCTGATTTAACACCTGGAAATTGGGCCTCTGTCTCTTTAAAGACTCCTGCTCTCTCTTAATCTCAATTTCTATTCAATTTAACACATTTAACACACCTGTAAATCTGACACACAAGTATCATCTGCTGACAACAGCGATGGATGAAAACGCTGCTTCTGTGGCTCCACTTGGGGTTAATTTCTGTTTCTACTTCTTCTTCTTCTGATTTTTACTGGCGGGTTAAGATGTATTATTGCCATCTACTATGCTGGAGTGTGGACCAGAGTATCTCCCTTTAATCTAAATTCTTATATATAATCGTGTTTCTTTCAAAAATTTAATAACTGCTTTATTTATTTTATGTTTAAAAAATATCTTATTAAGTTTTAATGTCTCTATATCATATTTCCTAATTTCTTGCTTTAGCTTCTCTCTACTTACTGTATATTTTTCACAACCCTAACCCTAGCCTAAAGTACCATGTCAATGCTAAACATGCAGCAGCTAATGCTAATGTTAGCATCCACAGTCCACATTTCTAAAGATGCTCCATGAATGATCAGGACTTCCTGAAACACTTAACAACACTTTGCTCCAATCTGATGGTTGAAGAACTGATTAAAAACTAAATATGTTTGTTGTTGAGCTCATATGTCGACTTATTCACTAATTTAGCAGCAAAAATGGTTTTGGAATTGATAATCTTGCTTATTTTGATGCATAGTGTTTATTAAAATATGGTTAATGAATATATCGCAGACCCTGAAATCAACTCCATTAAAACATTTAATCGAGCCACTGTCCCTTCTGACGACGTGTTCTTGGTGGAGCAAGTAAACATGGAAACCATTAAAACCAGTCACTGAACATATTGAACCTGCTTTCTGTTTTGGAGATGAATCCAGAGATCATTCCCACAATAACAACATTATTCCTCCTAATCTGGAAGATTTGGCGGGTAGATATTTGATAAATGTTCTCCAGAGCGTTTCAGGTCCAGATTAAGGGTTCTGGTTCTATTAAACCAGAAATAAAAGAAGAAGAAAAATAGCTGATTAATTAAAGAGATCCCGGCTGAATCACAGAGACGTGAACTTTTTACGGCGGCTCAGCGGTTCTTAACGAGCCTCTCAACCTGTCAGCACGCGGCTCGAATGAACGGCCTCGACTTCCCAGAGGCTTCCGATGCGAAAGCGCCGCCACTTCCGGGCGGCAGTCCCGAGGTACCTGGGAATACCGAGAGACCTGGGAATACCGAGAGACCTGGGAAACCAGGAAGACGAAGGCCGTTTCCACAGGAGAGAGCTCCTCGCTGTGACTGCCGTTTACTCGTTTCAGGAGATTCTTTAGGACTTTATTTGACAGCGGAGTGATGGGAGCCACCGGTCAGGGAAAGCTAACGCCGCTGAGGCAAACACGGAGATATTTTATGATATTCATTGGTGATTTCCAGAAGTCACACTGTGTTTTTCCTCAACGCTAATTTATGGCCGCCAAAGGAACATGTTTGCACGGCGTTTTACTGCAACAGATTTACTGCCACAGGCTACAACTGTGTCCAGAGGCAGCTGAGGAGTTTATTCTGTTTCTTTGTTTTTATTAGCTGTCAGATATTTTCCAGAGATGGTCAAATGTTTGAGAGAAGAAGAAAGAAAGCACTGAATGAGGAATCTTTACTTTTGCAGGAGCCTCTCCAGAAGAACCATCACTTTGCTATTTGCTCCAGACCAGAATCTGCGTTAAGTTTCTCCTAAATGTTCAGCGAAGGAATGGAAATACATCAACTGGGGCAAATCTTCACAGTCTGATGTGCGAGAAAGTTCTTGAAACAATTACAGCAAAGGATTTCTTCTTCTTCTTCTTTCTTCATCCTAAACGAAGCTGAGATACAAACATCCCAGAGAAAGTTTATATCTTGGTGTCGTGCTTTGAACGGATCTGACAGACTCCAGAGCTGCCGTCTCTCTCCGTGGCTCCGTGCTAACGCAGCCTTACGCCTGATCTGAACGCTGGAACACATACAAACATGTACACAGTTTATTTACCGTCATCCTGCGGGCCGCCCGCAGCCTGCTTTCTGGTTCTGCCCAAGCTGGACACGTCACCTGCTCATCTGGAGAAGATGGTCTCGGTTTTAGATTCAGCTGTTTCCCTGAACGATGCGCTCCAGCAGGACTCTGATGTCTGACGGTGAAATCATCCTGAAGGTGGATTTCTGAGCACAGCCTGCAGTGAATCGCTGCTGATTCAAACATAATCAGTCAGCGACTGTGGAAACTCTGGCGTTTCCACGCTCAGATTTGACTAAAATACGTCTTACTATCAGTAGAGCAGCAGCTGTACTTCTGGTTAAATACATCGATGCTTCATAAAAACGAAGAATTTAATCAGTTTGGGTGTGATGGACCAGGGTTGGAAGACATTAGCAATGATCACAGAGCTGCAACGTCAGCCACGTTTAGTCCACTTATTCAAACTCTGGTCCATTTGTCTTGAAAGTCCGGTTCAGTTGGAGAGGTGTGAACGTGTAATCGAACTCTGATACGGACCAAAAAAACAAACTCTGGTTTGCCTAAAAACCAACGTCTCAGTTTGGTGGAAGAGAACTCTGGTGCAGATTGCATGAATATGTGAACACCAAGTGGACTAGAGTCCTCTCAAAAGCAGGAAGTGGACTACAGTGCAGGGCATTCTGGGTAAATACAACTAAAACAAATGCAAAAGTCTAGCTAGTGAGAGAAATGGTTGGTATTTTACCAAAGACCAAAAGAGAAATCCTACAACCTCTGAAATCTGATGCCACTTCATTTTTGTTTCCATCTGGTGAAGAAGGAAGTTGCTCTCAGAGGTTTGTGTTGTTTCATTCAGTGGTTCTTGGTGCAGCGCCCCCACATGTGCCTGGTTCACATGGCAAGATAATTATTAGGTGAGGAGGGAAACAGGTCGCTTAACTAGTTTGAATTAGTGGAGCGTAAAAGAGAACCGCAGCAGCTGAAAATGGAAGAAATGTTGCCATTTTGGTCCCAAATCGAACCAAGTCTGCCGGATCATCAGGTATAAAAACAGCCAAACATTAGCAAAGCTGCATCTGGATGCAATGGAAGATTTCTGGGACAATGTTCTCTGGGAGCAGAGTGGACATGTTGGACAGAACCAAGCACAAACACCAAGAGTCAAGCACGGTGGCGGAGGAATGATGGTCTCTGAGCACCTTACGCACATTGAGTAAACCCTGAGCTTCTCTGTAGAACAAAGTTTTCTAGAGCCCAGCTTTAGTCCAAGCTGAAGCCGGGTTCAAGCAGAACCATGACCCAAACAAAGCAGCAGATTTAAATCAGAACGGCTGGAAAAGGAACTAAACAAAATGGTGAAATGGTCCAGTCAAAGTTCAAATGTTCAGATGACTGTAATGCTGAATTTCAGTCTGTAGAAACCTCAGGAAAATGTCTCCTCAACAATGACACAGACTGATAAAGTCAGACAGGAAACTCGTACACTCATGAACTTAACTTCTACGCATCATAACAGACATTTCTGCGTCTCGTTAACAAAAACAAACAGAAACATCAGATTGTTTTCCAGTTGCTCAAACAAGCAGCTGCTCCCAGGTGAAGCAGATCTGTTTGGACCAGAAGATCAAACGTGCCTTCAGCGTGTTTTCACTCTTCACTGAAACTGAGGATTCCTTTTGAAATCAGATTCTGGTTCTGGTTCTGATTCATCAAAGACGTCTCAACCACATCTGCCGCAGTCGACTGCTGGAACAGCTGCGAGTGTTTCTGATTCCAGAACAGCGAGACACAAACAGGCTGGAGAAAACTGTGGTTCCAGCTTCAAACTGCAGTTAAATCAGATGAAAGCTGAGGACACCATCCGTCCCAACATCTATTGTCTTCCACTTATCCGCGGTGACACCGAGGCGTTCCTCAGGGTTGGTTCCTCCTCAAAGTCCTGGATTTTCTCCCAGTAAAACATTCTTGGAAAAGCTTCAAGTAAAAGCAACCAGCAAATATCAGAACCACCTAACTGGGTTCTTTTCAATGGAGGTCTTCTGCTTATCTCTAAGGCGGACATATTTGCTACAGGAAGTCATGTCTGGTTCACATGGCAAGATAATTATTAGATATTTTTGACCAAATCTTCTAAACTTAACAGCAGTAATTTGGGTTATTTAGTCTGAGACTAAGAAGGAGACATATTTTCATCAAGTTATTCTTTCATTTAGATAGCAAACTAAATATTTAGATAATATGCAAATTCACTTGCCGCTAACTAGAAATGGACCACCAAAATAAAAGCTTGGTCTTGACCTATCAGAAAGTGAGGTGACAGAAACATGAAGGGAAATCCAAAATACAGAAAACAAAATAAAAGTGGACTTTCTGGTGCGTTATGTCAGCAAACTTTGACCACTGCTTCTTCCAACAGTCGGCCATGTTTGTTTTTATTCTGAACTCATGTTTGGTTCTGAGAGATTTAACGAGATTTCCCATCTGCCATCTGAGTGTTGGTGAGTGAAACTGGAACCAACAGATCCAGTAGGTTCCAGTTTCACTCACTGGAACCAGTTGGTTGGTGAGTGAAACTGGAACCAACAGATCCAGTTGGTTCCAGTCCGATGTGGCATCGATGTGGAGTCGGAAAGTAACTCGCTACATTTACTCAGTTACACTTGAAAAAAACATTTCTTTTAGAAGTATTTTTACTACACTGTACTTTTACTTTAGTAATTTTATTGTGAAATATTTTTACTCTTAGTAAAATGTCTGGATTTTCTATCCACTGAATGAAAAACACGTTTGAACCAAAAATTCACCAGACACACAAATGCAGTTTTGTCAGTTTTATATTGAAAGAAAATTCTGAGGATTTTTTTCTTTTGCCTAATTTTGAATTCATGTTATTTACATGAATTATTTTCATTTTGGTCTTTAAAATATAAAAAAATTCTCTTATCTTTTCATTTTGTCCATCTGATTATGTAATCTTTAAATATTACATGATTGATGTGCAGCTACTCAGTATTTGAGTAGACTTTTAGCAAACAGTTTTAACTCAAGTAATTTTTTACTTTTACTTGAGTAAAAATAGATTTAAGTAGTTCTACTCTTACTTGAGACCATTTTTGGGTTCCCTGCCCACCTCTGCGTTCCACCAAACCTGTTGAAGCTCAGATTTTGTGTTGGGTTCACTCAGGTGTTGAAAACCAACAGAGAATTTTAAAATCTTGCCGTGTGAACCAGACATCAGCTGATGGTTTACAGGAACTCGTTCCTGCAACTGTTCTCCAAAATGCCAAACAAAAGACGGGAATATCTCTGCTAAGTTGAGAAAAGCGTGTCGGGTGAAATCCCTGTTCTGACCTGCTGCCTCTGAGCCATGGAGGGAAAACAGCTGCTGAGTAAAAAGTCACATGAAGTCATGACTCAACGTCAGACTAGAGTTTAGAGGCTTTTTTCTCCAAATATTATAAGAAGTCGTTTCTGACCCGAACAGGTCCGTTCACTCAGGATTAGTCACGGTTCTGATTTGCTGCAGTTTGAACCAAGTTTTGCCTCAAAATGCCAAACCAGTCATTCCAGTTTCATGACGCTGCCGATGCCAAAAACCATCAGAGTCAAATGAAACAAAAACACAGGATGTTCAGGAGGTTCAGAGGAGGAACTACCGACAAAACACAGAAATCTTTTCCGCCACAAAAAACCCGTTTGGAAACAGAAGTTCAGAGCAGGAAAAGTGGAAAGAACTTCCAAAAATCATAGAAAATCACATAGAAAATGTCTAAAAGATGCTTTAGATGATCCACCTTATATCAGACTATCCTGGGCATTTACTCATTATGAGGCAAAATCCAAAATGTGAAGATATTGCTGAATCAAATCTCAGTTTTTTCTTCTTGATATTAATGTCCATTATTCCAGATGTATTAATGCATGAAATTAAAAGTGTTTGGCTTTAAATCTTCAGTTGCAAATAATAAAAACAAAGAAATGACATTTAGAAAATTGTGCTTCATTAGCCTGATTATATTATAGATACAATTTATTTTTATCATATTTTGTTCAGTTCAGTAAAACACAAAACATGAAGTTTAGTTTGAAACAAACCAAATATTACATCTAATATAAACTTTGTGTTACAGACCAGAATATAGAGCCTGAGGTCTCAAGATCAGAACATTTAGAAAACCAAAACCAGAGCAAAGCTTCCAAACATGAAGTCTGCGCTCTGCTTTTACAGCTACATTATGTAACTTTTACAAAAAACATTTGCTCAAACTTTCATGTCGCCATGACAGTTTGGTGTCAGAAAGACAATCTGTGAAAAAAATCGAGCAAACTAGAATCAACCAATCAGAGCCAGGAGGCGGGTCTTAGCGCTGCTCATCTTCCCTCGCTGCCTTGCTCTCTGCTACGCTGCTGCTAGAATTGCATGTTGAGAATGTTAAGGCTAGTTAGCATAGCCACCGATGACGGCACATAGAAAGTTTTCTTGTTGCAGTAAATTGTTTCCATATTTAGTTTGTTTTTTGTCCCGATCAGAGTAATGATCGTCACCTGCGTGGCTTTGATTATAAATTATAGTCTGGAGGCAAAAAGCAAAATATGAAAGCAAACGACAAAAATAAAGTTTGGCCAGACACACCGTTAGTGAATGTTTAGGAGTATGTCATCAGCATATTTTAGGTATGAAGGTCTGGAGAGAGTTTTTGTCTTTCACCCACCATGAGAAGTTCTTATTTAAATATATATATATATATATATATATATATGTAAACTTTGATATTAAGAACCTTTTTTTCAGCTATCAGCTCAGACTCAACCAGCAGATTTCAGTTGTTTTCCTGACTTCCTCCAGCTTCTTTCCTTCATGTGTTCAACATTTTTTTTGTCTCGGTCCATTTTGCTACACATCTCATTTGTTATTTGGTGAAAATTTCAGCCTCATCATACTTGTACCTAGTGAGAAAATCATGGACGTGTTGAGTGGCGGTCCGGTTGGTTTCAGGCCTCTGGATGAACTTCAGAGTTTCTCTAACTGTGTTGTTGTTTATTTTCTTGCCATGCTGTCTTTGTTTTTGTTTTATTTGGGGCTCCTCTGTTGCCGTGGCAGCAGCGAAGCGAGGCTGGCCGTGATTAATGTCCAGGATGTGGAGCGCTGTCCTGAGCAGGTGCAAGGCCTCACCGAGTCTCCTGGGAATTCATCGGAGACGTGAACATCTGTCTGCGGCGTGTTTATGCTGCTTGGCAGAGTGGCAGACATGACTGTGTGTTTGGCAGAGTAGCTCAGCAACAATCAGGTAAAATGCCCCATTATGAGCATTCTTCTGAACTTAGATATTACAGTTGTTTACCAGTACCAGACACTGCTGTGCTGTGGACACATCCGGGTCAGGACCGGCTGCTGTGGGAAAGTCTGCGGCTCGATGTGGCATGTCATATCAGGAACATTTTCTGCTGTTCACAAAACGGCATTTTTGTGTTAAATAGTTTCAGGGTCATGTTGGCTGGAAGAGACAGGAATAGATTGGGGAAACCAGATCTGTCAGGACAATCAGATCCGGACCACTGACCCAAATGGGAAGATAAAGTTCTGGAAATAACTCAGGTCCAGGTCTTTCTGCACATTGGAAAATGTTCTTGCTACAAAAAGTCCCAAGTTTAGACTCTTTGAGCCTGAAAACAAAGTGAAACCACAGAGGAAGAAAAAAGGTTGCTCAGAGGACAGAGTGGTCTTTGTCAGAAAAACACATGGAACAACTTGAGGATAATAATATCTCTAAATATCAAAATGCAGAAGTGCTGAGTGGGAGCAGGTGCAACTCTGAATTCACCTTTTCTCCGAGTTCCTGAAAAGCTGAGTAAGACGTTGGAGGTCTGGCCTGAACAATGTGACATTATGCAGCAGTGGTGGGGCCAGCGGAGAGGAAGGGTTGTCGACAGGAGCGGATAAGGTCGCCTTTGTTGGGATTAAACCCCGAGTAGCAGCGACTCAGATGAGCAGATAAAAAATACGGTTTTCCTGCACTTTCACCACCTCCCTCCCCTGGTGTGTGAGCTGCAGCCGCCACTTTTCTGCTGTGTTTGAACTCTGAAGGCTTAAGAGTTCAAACACAGCCGGGAAACTATGGGGCGCTGTTTGTAATGTAAAAAATTAACAGCAATAATTTTGTTTATTTAACCTGTTATAAAAAAAAAATATAGGTGCTAATTTTTCAAAGCCATATTTTCACTATCGTTCCAATATTTAATTCACAAGATAAATATTTTGTTACTTTTCTAACTAAGTATTTACTTTAAAACAAAATATTTGTCTTCAAATTAGATATATATATATATATTGCTAACTAAATATTTAATTTTAAAATTAAATATTAACTTTCCAAACTAAATGTTTTTATTTTTGCTACAGAAATATTTAGCAAGCATGCTAAGGTATTTAGTTACGGAAATTAATATTTTATTTGTAGCTAAATATTTACTTTCTATATGTGAATTAAGTGGCTGCTTAGGGCCCCCAGACCACTAGGGGGACCCCAAGAGCGTGATGCTAGCATGATCATTTTTTAAAATAACATTGAGTAATACCAAATAAATGCTATGATGCTTCTTTTGGGGAAATATAAAATACTAAACGTCTTAACTTGTTTACTGTAAATTCAGTGTTTTTCTGCTACTTTCAAATAATTAAAATAATATGACACTTTAAATACCGCTCTGCATTTCAAAATCCAAATTATTGTTTTTTGCTTGCTACTTCTGTGAAGTTAAATTCAACAGCTATGAAAACACCGGTGTGATGTAGGCTAATTACGCTAAAGATAGCCAGTATGCTACATGCTGGTAGAGTAGCTTAGGAATGGTGAAGCAGATGGTGTTGACATGCAGGCCCATCACGAGTAATTTTACTGGACGATAAATTGCTCCAGACGTTATTGTGATAAACAGTAATGTTATTTTGACACCATTTTCATGGTATTGTAATTCAACAAAACCATGCATCTTCGTCTCCACTTACCTGTCTATGACACTAGAACTAGAACTGGAAGACATTTTAAATATCCAGTACAAACAAAACAACACAAACAACCAATTAAATCAATAATGAAATCTCTGTAAACAAAATTGTCCTTAAAAAAAACCTCTTTGAGACCAAAACACCAGACTGAAGATTTTTATCATCCAGTTTCTGGTAGAAAGAGAAAAACAATAAGTCATGCAAATGGAAATTATTGAGCTCTTTCCAATTTATCATGCAATTAATTGATTTATTAAGTTAATGCGACATGCCTATTGACACATTGGTATGAGCGGGGCCCCAATTGGAAATATGCTTAGGGCCCCAAAAAGGCTTGGGCCGGGCCTGGATGAGGAGAAGCTCTTCCTGCTTGTGTTTCTGGGTTCCCTCGGTTGGACCTGAGTTATGGCCGTGACAGTAACTCAGTCTCCATGTTGTCGGTTTGCCTCCTCCAGCTGAACTCTTCACCTCCAGCTCCTTTACACCCAGAGTTTCCTTCAATCCACCAGAACCAGACCTGCTCCGGCTCTCCAAGACGAACATCCATCAAAACCTCGCTGGCGGAGCTGAACTCTGAGGCTCAAGGGCACGCAGGCACATTTTATTCAGGAAGTGATATAACTCTGGTCCTTGGACTTCTGGGCAGTAATTCGTCTCATAATGGCAGTGCATTGTTGAAAATGGCACCGCTTCGTATTTACCCACCTGGCTCAGGTTTCACACAATAAAACCCAACAAAACATTGGCGCTCCGTTGTAGTCCCAGCATGAGCGACACCCGAGGTCAGCCGACAGGCGATACGGCCGCAGACGCTCCGAGAGGTAGCCGCTCGCTTCGGGGTTAGCTGCTTTTCACTCCTGGCTGGAAACACAGGAAGTTATTGTAATGGTGCCTCAGTGGTCTAATGTTTAACATTTCTGCCTGTCTTGGCACTAATGGTGATCCCTGGTGACGTGTAACAGAGGCAAAGTGAGATTTAGATCATAAAAATGATCTATGTGCTTCTGTTTATTTGTTTCAGAATAAACATTAGAAATAAATGTTAGAAAAACTGAAGGGGTTCAGAACATTGGACATTTCTAAACTGTGTAATTTGGACTGATTAAAAAACCTCATGAATTACAACAAACCAGGATCTGAACTGTTTACAGATTGAAAATCAATAGAATCAGATTTTTTTAAACATTTTCTTTAATCTGAAAATGTATTCATCCATCCAACACAGTTAGCATCAAACTCTGAATCAACTGAGAATTCGTACAGCTGCATCTTCGTCTCCACTTACCTGTCTATGATTTTTGTTTTACTGTTTGTGGCAGATAATTTCACTTTCAACATGGGAAAAATGTTTTGTTATAAGTGAAATGATTTGTAATTTTTCACCAATCTAAGTTATTTTTGTCTTATTTTAACTGTACTAAGATATTTGCACTAGAATAGACCAAAACAATGTTCAGTTTTTGCAGTGTGATGGCAGCTCTTGCTGCTTGTTCAGCTGCTGTAGAGCGATTGCTGCTGCGCCTGTCCACATGAAAGTCTCCAATAACAGAAAAGAGGCTGAGCGTCAGACGCACGTCACCTTCACTCCTCACCAGTCTCTATTCGAAAAAAGATGCCAAATGGTCTGAAAGTTGCTAAACAGTGTCAGTCGCAGAAATGATCAACGTTGCATTCCCTCATCCTGATCGCACCCGATGACTGGAAATTTAGACATTTTAAAGACAAAAACGACAATAATTCTTAAAACTAGCAAAAAATAAAATCAGGCAAAAGTTGTTGTTTTTCTTTTTCAAATCAGTGTCTTTCTAAAAAACACTCATGAAACTTTAACAAAAACTGCAGGTCTGTCTCTGCTGAATTCATTTGTTAAGACATGTTTGCTTTTCATTCAGTAGGTAGAAAATCCAGAAAATTTACTCAAGTAAGAGTAGAGACACTTCATAATAAGATTATAGAAGTAAAAGTAAAGAGTACAACACCATAAAAACACTCCTAAAAGTATATATATTTATTTATTCTTTATTTTTTTTATTTACTCAAGTAAATGTAATTGAGTAGATGTAACTAGTTACTACCAAACTCTGGCTATAATTGCGAACATTAACACCTAACTGGTGAGGCCACCCTGTACATCAGTCAAGTGACGGGATAAATGAGACTGGCGTCCATTTGCTTCATGTCATGCATTCCCACACTACCTTTGCAATCGATTGGTAGATTGTGGTTTAGACAGTTGAGATGTCATATTAAGCTAAACTTTTAAGACATTTTTGGTGAAAAGCCCAGAATGCGGTGAAGCTAAAGTTTCCCTTTCAGACGATCAAGCTGAGCCTTGATCAGCTGTTTTCTGATACTGAAGGGATGGATCTGCTTCCCTTCAGCTGCGTCCGTCCGTCTGTCTGACTGTCTGCTAGCTGCAGAGATGAACAGGAAGGGATCCTCAGAAGGAACATAAGTGAGTCCGTATGAAGCTGCAGATTAAAGTTTGTCCTTTGATGCCGTCCTGTACCGTCTCCGGCGGTTTGGAGGATTAAGGGTTATGAAAACGAGGGAACAGGATACATGCAGCAAAAAGCTGGGAAACATTATTATCAAATGAGATTAGCAGGACAACGATGCATCTCTGCAGATGGAGACAAAAGAGCTGCAGCGCAGTATCGCCACAAAGCGGAGAAAGAATCCCTTAATGAGGTCAAAGGTCAGCTAACAGAGAGCGCATGTGGGAGGAACCAGAACCAGAACACTGGCTTTCCTTTTATTCAGGGTCTGGTTACACAACCAGCACAGGGAAGGAGTCTGGATGTAAAGTCACTGGGACAGACGGAGGGACGGGGAGGGACATAGGGACAAACAGAAGGGGGCGCCAACACGCGGCGTGGACGTCAGTACTTTGAGGTCAGGGGTCAGCCTCAGTGGGTGGGGGTGAGGCCGAGCGTCAGCACGCACACGTCACCTTCACTCGTTACGGGCAGCGCCACGCGGCTAACTAAGCATGGCTAATTTCCCTGTGTGTTGTTCTGATCAACCCAGAACAAAAACTCCACCTTCCTGTTGGGGGTCGGAGACAGAAACTGAAAAAACTAATAAATCTGTTTGTAAAACGTAAATAAAGCATGTACACACCGAAACTAATGCTTCATTCAGTTTCAGACTTCAGGCCCGTTGTGTTCGCATCGTCCACCAGTTACAGTCAGAATGATAAACTGGAGTAAAATATAATTTAATCAGTTTGTTTATACAGCGTCAAGTCACAACAAATGTCGTCTGAAGGAAAACCGCTGGCTGAAAAAGATTTTAAAAATATGGTTATCTAGGAGGTCAAAGAGAGATTGGAGACAATCATCAATACATGATATGGGGTAAAATTATTTTCAATGTTTTTACAAAGGAACTGACATTAAATCACACCAAATGTTTGGAACAACCAAAATAAAACCACAAATACAAACAAATTTCAGCAAATGTATTTATTAATTTTGAGGAAATGTAGCATCGAAAACATAAAATACACAACAATAAGACAATCCAAAACATAAACACACATAAATGGACTGTGTTTGCAGTCCATTTATGGACTGCAAACACAGTCCATAAATGAAGGGTAAACAATTGGGAAAACATGGGTAATAAGCATTAACAACTGAATAAAAAGGATGTGAGAAACCAGCAGAAATCTGTCAGTTTTCAGGAAAAATCCCTGCTGCTCTGTGCAAATCAATACCAGCTGCTTTAATTTTAAACTGATGGCCTATAAAAAGGTTTCACATAATCAAATGATCGACCAGGGCTGCAAAAGCAAAGAAAACTTCACAAAAAGTCTCCCTGTTGCTTATTAAAATTAGTGGTTCCAGCTGAATGCCATCGGAGACAAAATGACAGGAATTCACCATAAAGGAACCTCATAGGATCTATAACAGACGGACATTTTGTTCAGTAATGGCCCCACCTACTGCAAAATAACAGCTTGACTTATTGTGTGAAAGATAATTTGGGTTTATGGTGTACAGTTAATGAATTCATCCACAATTACATCTATGCACAAGACTCCACTGCTGAAAGAAAAACCTGATTACTGCAAAAGATGTGGAAAACTCAGGGAACTACAGTGAGAACTGTTCAGATGATCAAACTGAACTGTTTGCTTGGAGTGAACATGATCCAGTTTGTTAAACACAAGTTTCTGAATGCCCTCAGGTTTGCAGTATTGTAGCTGTGAGCACTTTTAATGCGTTTCCATGGCGACAGCCTCTCCTCAGGATGATGGACACGGCCTTTTGGTCCGACTGCACACCTCAGCGCTCTGCATAAACAGGGAGAAGGAGGAAGAAATAAACAGCCTGCCCCCGCTCCAGATGGGCCTGAATATAGAGGTGAAAATTACAGGAGAGACGCTCGTCCTTTAAATAGGACGTTGATCAGGAGCGTCCCTGTGACTCAGCAGGTTATGGGCCATGTCACCGACGTCAGCGGTCTGAGCTGCGTCTCACTTTTTCTGTCTGCTGAAAGGAAGTTTTCACATTTTGGGCTTTTCTTAACCGGATTCAGGTGGTTAAAATAAAACCTTTATTACATCCTCTCTAACAGGTTTACTGTGGATTTCCTGACAACCAAAACCATGCAGATAAATAGTCTCTGTGCCTGGCATCATCTTCTCCATGACCTTCAAATGGATTTAATGTGCATCGCTGTGGCATAATGACTCTTTGTACGTCTGTCGTTTTACAGCAATGCATTCTGGGCGGAGAATAAACGTCACTTGCTGCACCGCATCACAGGTGGAGAACAAGAGGAAAATCCATTTTAGGATTTCTGTTATAAAACAATACTGTGAAAGGATATCACAATTATTTTTTTTTGCCAAAAAAAATTGGAAATTACTTAGGATGGATAAATGTGACCTTAGAAATACAGAGCTTTTAGCTTTTTAAACATTTATAGTAAATATATTCAAATAAATACATATATTTATTTTATAAATATCTTCTCTAAACATCTGCAACAAAACCTAATTTCCAGATTTCAATATCCTCTATTAATACGTACATAAAATTCTTAAAATATGCTAAAACCATTGAAAGTAGAGACTACATCTCTGAAACACCAATTTAATTTGAAATAACTGACATGTTCTATAACAGACATTGTGTTTATGTTCTCTACTGTCTGTCCCTATTTTATTTTGTTGCTGTATGTCTCTTGTTTGAAATAAAGTTATTGGGGGGAAAAAATAACATGAGAAAAGGAAACAGAACTGCTGTGTAAAGTGTCCTCACCCAATTCAAAATAAAAGCATGAATAGAAAACTTTGACACATTCAACTGAAAGTTTAGAATCTATCTAGAAAACTTAATTTAAGGCAAGCTAAGTGCACTAATTTTATTAAAGTTAGCATCAGTAGAAAACATTAGCGCTGCTATTAGCGAATTAGAAGCTAAAGTCATTTTATAGCTGATGTTGAAAAGCAAAAGTGGATGTTTGCAGTAAATCTGCCTCCAATCACCTGCTGAGATCATAAACAAATTAATAATCTGAAATCTGGGATTCAGCAGATTGTTGTCAAAAAAATCCCATAGAAATACACACCTGACTAAACACACACCTGTTTGTATTTCTGCCAATATATATGTATGTGTATATATATATATATATA
>CAEGAG010009130.1:0-28899 GCA_903067065.1 Brachyrhaphis terrabensis | reverse complement strand
ACTGAAGGCATCAAAACTATGAATTAACACATGTGGAAATATGTACTAAACAAAAAAGTGTAAAACAACTGAAAATATGCCTTATATTCTAGTTTCTTCAAAGTAGCAACCTTTTGCTGTGATTACTACTTTGCACACACTCTGCATTCTCTTGATGAGCTTCAGTCACCTGAAATGGTTTTCACTTCACAGGTGTGCCCTGTCAGGTTTTTCTACAATCTAATCTACAATTTTCATAGTCATGAAAATAAAGAAAACCCTTTGAATGACCAGGTGTGTCCAAACTTTTGGTCTGTACTGTACATCATGGGAAAACATCATCAATCAGGTAATATTTAAAACTTCAACAGAGTCCACACCTCCAGGAACAACCATTTCTCAGTAGCTGAGAGTCCAGAACCTCTGAACCAATCACAGCGTAGAAAAAAGAGCTGCTTTTTACCAGGCTACAAAAAGATAGTTCTACATAGAACTCTGAGGTGTGTTGAATACATGTGCGCAACACACATTTTTTTAGATTTTTATTAGTTAATATTAAACTACATTTTCTACTTTTGACCATTTTACTGCTAATACTACCACTATTTAATAATGCTCTACCTCATATAATGCTAATAAAATACCGATGTTTGTGTAACAAAAATATATTTGTTACAAAAACTACTATGACACACAACATGTGTAAAAATATTGGAGACCTGTAATGCATCTGTCCTATCTGCTTTCTACAGACATCACTGCCAAGGAGTTCATGGAGCTCCGAGGGAAGCAGCGTAGCCGCTACGAGCTGCTGGTGGACTTCCTGTCGGAGATGCTCTCCGTCCCACCGGGTGAAGTTAACATCTTCAGCCTCATGGACGTGAAGGAGCGAATGCTGGATGTCCGCTTTGCTGTGAGCGCAGGTCCCTCCTTCCTGCAGCCAGAGAAAATGCACGGCTACCTAGCCGCCCACAAACAAAAGGTAGGTCACTTCGTACGTCTCTCAGGCTTTCATCCATGCCGGCAGTCCTGCTAAACACAATAAAGTCTTGTCAGCTTGATTGTTTTGTCGGAGTCTCTGCTCTCACTGGACTGACGGCTCTGCCTCCTGAGTGGCACTCACATAATCTAGTCAACTGCACCGAGTAAGTGCACTTTCCACCTGTGGGTGTCGGTGCGACCGAGCCTTAAAAGCGGGGTTGTGCTCTCTGTTTGAGCTGATGTTTGTTTGGAGCTGCGGTTGTACCTGCAGGGTTCAGCTGGCAAAGTGCTTCTGCTGCAGCCATAAAGGTTGCTGTTTGATTTCCGACCACTGCAAGTGTCAAAGTGTCTTTTACCATATTGACAAAGGTCACAACCTTGGTTTCCCTAACCTAATAACATTCTGACTTACACATGGTGCTGACTTTAAGTTTGGGTGGACCTTATGTCAGTGTAATGTGATAAAACATTTACATGTTGAGCAATCGGGAGATGAAAAGGATCACTTAATTTAAATGAAAGGAAAAAGAAAATGTGAATTTGTTCACACAGGAATAATTATTTGAAGTTTGGGTTCAGGTAAATGTGGCTCCATTTGTAACTTGTTGATTCAGGTTGACAGTTTCACCCTCCCGTCAAACAGGGGGCAGTAATGGTGGGTTTTGTCTGCTTCGTTTTAAAGAGAGCAAACGTTTTGGAGGATTTTTCATCTATTGCTCATTTTCATTGTTGCCCTCGGCTGCATAAAGTAAGTTCCTGTCTGTCCAGTTAGTTTTGCTCTTCCAGTAGTTCTTTTAAAGCTGTAGGTAAGTCTTATGAAAATAAATATTATTTACATATTTATCAAAACTGTCATTTCGTCCTAACAGTAGAACATGAGACAGATCTCCTCTGCCTCCTCCTTGTGGTCCAACAGCCACCTGCAGAAGTACACTGCTTCCAATCAGAAATAACCAATCAGAGGCAGGAGGAGGGTATTACAGGATCAATCATGCTCATGTACGCACTTCTCACTTTAGAAATTTGGATGAAAACTGCATTTAACAATGATAAAAAAAAAAGTAAATAAACTAAAAAGTTTGAAAAGCAAAGTGCCTCTATTGGCTGATTTTGTACAAATATAAACATCTATATTATATAATTAAACATTCATTTTTGTCCTTGTGCTGTTGTTTTCTTCCCAAACTAGACAAGAAAACATAAACAAGAAAACCTAGTTGGTATATCAGGGCTTAGCAGTAGATAAAGTGTGAAACATGTAGCCTTTCACTTCATTTCTTTCCTGTACAGATCATCCATATTTCCTCTGACTTTCGTTTCCAGTGGGAAGGATAATCAGACTGATTACACTATAGCTCCACACTCGACTGCTAGGGAATATGTAAACAAGTCGACGACGTAAACAGGATTAGAGCGTCCCGTCGTTTCACCTGATTGAGAACCACACAGTAATAGGTGGATTTTTTGCGTGTCAGTGCACAACTGGGAAGCAAAGGAAGCAGTTTAGGAGCATAAAACAGCATGACTACAAAAGTGCACAATGGTCAGGCATTGAATGTGCATCCCCGTCTGAGAATGGCATTGCGGTGAGAACAGCCCTTTCAGCCAGCAGCAGCAGGTAATTCTCCCTGAGGGTTCGTCTGAGACCGTTTGAACCTGACTGATGACCCAGATCTGCTGCCAGCCACGCACAGGCTGCATCCGCCTGACCGGCTGCAGCCCGGAAAGAAGGCCTGGGATAACTTTTCTCTGAGTTGAACAGGCTGGTTACCGTGCCGACATGCATCCTGAACTTCATAGAGAGCTGTTAACATTAGCATCTAATGGATTGTGCAGATCTTATAGCCATAGAAAATATCATGTGAACTTAAATGCTGATTTCAAAAGCATCTACAGAAAGAATGCAGTTAATTTTAATACATGTTATTAGTAAAACACTGTACATCGTTCTGTGTGGGTTCTATTTAATAGTTCATGGAAAGAATGGGTAAAGATGAGATTTTCTGTCTCCTTAACCCCACTGCTGCACTGCAAAAATCACAAATATACCTAGTATTTTAGGTCAAATTTCTAGTTTAAATATTTTAGTAGATTTGAAATAAGTCAAAATAAGATGTATGCCCTTGTTTCATGTCAATAATTCCTTAACATTGATTAAAAAAAATAAATACTAGTTCCACTAATGCCATATTATTTCACTTATAGAAAAAAAAAAAGTCTTGTTACAAGCAAAATAATCTGCTAGTGGAACTAATAGTAAGATATTTGCACTAGAAACTGGACCAAAACTATTTGGTAAGATTTTCTGTTTTAAAGTGAACGGTGAGCTGCGAAAATTGAAGTGAAACTAAAAAGCTGTGCCCATGAATAAACACTAAAATATATTGTTCCCATAAGAAAAAGTTTTCAAAGCAGCCCTTGTGTAAAAACTTGTTCAGTGGAGCGATGTCTTGTAAAATTGTGGAATCCTTTGGATCACCTTTAGCAGCTTATTTGTTTGTTGTATTCATATGTCCAATTTCAGTGTTCATTAATGTAACATGTATCCAATCTGAAGCTCCACCATGTTTTTGTCAAAATTGTTTAGTCAAAAGGAAATTAAAGAGAAAAAACTGAAATCAAGCAAATGAAGTAGTCATTTGTTTGCGGGAAATGGTTTTTATTTATTGTAAATCCAAAACATTTTTCCCTTTGTAGCAGAAAGCAGGTAACATAGTGGGAACCTCCTGCACTACACATTCATACAAGTAGTAGCAAACTTGTTCAGAGGACAAATATATTTTATTTCTTTCTAGCTCTTGAATGCCCCTCCCCTTTCAGTTGCCACCCTGGGCAACTGCCCATACCAAGAACTGCCACTGTATTGACATTTAAAAAAACAAAACGTTTTATTATTTCAAACCAAACATGTCTGGACATTCTCAGTTTTCAGGTTTTATTCTATTCAGGAAGGTTTAAAGGAAGTCATTTTGTTTTAAATGTTAATTCATGTCCTTCTCCGTTCATTTCCTGAATTCTGTTATTGTCTGCTGTCAAGACGTTCGCATTTTGCTGTCATTCGTTGCTCCCTGTGTGTCGAGTCCATAACATAGACCGTTCCAGTATATGTGTATATATTTAAAGCTTAAATACTGCTCTATGTTATTTCAGCAATTAGATTTTTTGGGGAAGTTAATGATTAATCAATGACTAAATTAATTGACACCTGATCTGCTTGTGTATAGTTTTAGACACTGGAAGTGGGATTGAGTCAAACTTTATTCCTCGCCATCAATGGCTTTATAAAACTGTTATAACTGTTTCCTCCACTTTTAGTGTTGAAATTTTCAGGTTAAGGTTACATTAAAACATATATGAAATATCCATACAAAGCAAGGTCTGTCAGATGGAATTTCTTGTTTCAGAAGTCTGAGGAATCGCCTGACCTCTGCTAGCGTGAGCCTTCAGGAGGTCATCCTCCCAGGCTGCATTGTCTCCGTTCCACCGCCCAGAGACACGCAGGCGGAGCTGGTGTCCTGGGATGGGCTGATGAGCCACACTCTCTTTGCATTTGCATGTCTGTTAGGGGGTAGAAACAGTCAAACCCGGTTATGATTGCGCTGGTCAGTTCAGGTGAATAACCACAGTCAGCCCTCAGCCTTTCAGCCTTTCCTCCCGTTTCATACGGCTATCTTCAAGGATGACAGAAAGAGTGGAGCTGCAGCCGGGGAAAAACGTGCGTGGATAAAAATTGAGGAGGAGAGTGGTGTGGAGAGACAAGCCCGGACTGAGGAAGAGAAAGAGGGGAGAGCACAGAGGTAGAAACTTTCAGGTGTGATTTGTGAGGAGAGCACAGAGCATTTCATCTGAATTCAGTCAAGTTCTCTGGAGAAGACATTGATCAGAATGAGATGTGAAGCGTGGCGAGGGGGAGCATGAGGGGGAGCGGGGAGAGGAATGGAACGAAAGGAAAGCGGTGCAGAAGATGAAGCGGTGTTTATTATTAATGTGCTCAGTTCTCCAGTAATGGCTCAGAAGTAGATTGATATAAGAAAGAAGACCAGATTCTCTCCCTCCCTGTTTCTGCCTGCTGCAGCTCAGAACTGGGTCTGATCCGTTCCCTCTGGGCTCTCACTCCAAATCTATTTACCTAACATTAAACTTTGATTCTGTAAAAAAAAGAAACAAATATAAATAAAAAATGATGTTACTGATGTTCATCCTGTTAATTAACGCTGCCCAGACGGCCACATGGAGGGAACTGGAAGCTTCTAAATGTGTTGGAGGAAAGCCCTAAGCCTGTCGCAATAAGTAGTAAATCAATTATGATGAATTAAAATGAAATCAATAAGTTCTAGGGACACACCGACCCACTTTTTTTCACCTCTGACACCAATATCTGAGTTTTAGTATTGACCGATACTGATCCGATACAGATCAGTATCGGTCCGACTTAAAATGTTTTTTTTTAAACACAGACATAAATGTACTGAATTATAAACGTATTTGTTAACGTAAAAAAAAAACAATAGCTTCACAACAAATCTTCTCCCAAATGGTTTAGAAAGGGCAATTAGGATATAATGTAAAATAAATAATAAAGCATCACAACGTTCAGAGCACAAAGCATATAATTATTTTATTTATTTATTTATTTAAATTTATTTGGTAGGGACAGACACACATTGACACAGACAAACTGAACAAAACAGCAGTCCCATGTTTGCATTATAGTGCAATAGCAACAGCTAATTCACAGCACTTGTCCCTAGATGGGCTTTTAAAAAGTACCTTTAAAAATCGACTGAATGGATCGGCTCTTATGGATTGGGCACATTGTCACTGATGGCTGATATAGATTTCTTTTTAAATATCAAGCTGATACAAACATTAATTTTGGATTGGCGCGTTTATATCAAGTTTTATTCTAATTAAATTTAATTAAATAATTTTTTAAAGAGCAATTTTATCCACAGAGAATTTACAATTCATTTCATTTATGGTTCAAGTTGTTTGGTTCTGCTTCCTTCATTATTTGTTTATGTATTTTAGTATTTTATTTTTTTTATATATTTTTATTTTATTCAAAACATCTTCCTGTTTTATTCTTAAGTGTTTTTTTTTAATTATCATTATTATTTTTTATAAAATTAAAGTTTACTGGCAAACTTGCATTAATGTGATATTATCAGCATAGTACTTGAAAATGGCCTCAAACCAACAATATTATCATTTAATTTCTGGGACAATTTATTGTGCAGCAATAAATTGCTTCCACCAGCTGTAAGCGAGTTTAATAGCTATAGAGGTTAATCCAAGTATTAATCTGTGACCTATTATACAGAAATCTGCAGTTCTGAACACTGAAGACCATCTCTGTCTATGTTCCATCTTCAATTATGTTTCATGTGAGATTTATTCAGAAAAATGTAGATTGTTCCATGTAACCTAATAACCGCTAGAATATATTAAAATACAAAAAGGAAAGTTTTCGCCGTTCAAACTAATCTAAAAAAATTTAAAAATTCTGCTGCCTTATTTTGTCTCACAGAAACATGCATCCATGTACACAGACCAATTTATTAAATTAGGATAGAATGGAAAAGTCCATTTATTTCAGGAAGGAATAACACATTAAATAGATTAATTACACACAAGTGGGTGTGTGAAAGCCTTTTTTCTGTTACTTATGACAATTTTCCACTTTCAGCTAATGAAAATATGATATTTAAAATGAGAATATTACAACAAACCAATAAAAACTATCTTCCATGGGTTACATGTAAAGTTTATTAATTACCTGCTTCAGTGATGTTATTTCCGAACTTTTAATCTGACAAGCGACCTGCATATGGATGCATATTCTAATTTATTGGATGCGACTGATTAATGGACAGAACACAGACAAAAAAATGGATGTTAGCCAATGACCTCTTTGTTATAGAAAAGTTTCCTCCAGCTGTACAATTAATCTTTTACAGTTGGAGTGTGTGGGTTGAGTCTCTTATAGTATGAGATATATTGCTGAGGAACATTGCAACAGCAAAAGAAGAAGCAACCAAACATCCATTTCCCTTTTTTTTCCTATTATTTTTATTTCCAACACAATTCAGAGTGGACAGAGTGTAAATTATCCAAGAACATTTAGAGATTATACGACACCTCAGGGTGTCTTCATCCTCGCGCCTGTCCTAGAGTCAGCTTTCCGGCAGCTTTTCAGAGACAATTAAGCTACTTTAATGATTTCAATATGACTGCACCACAAAGCAGGACTTGCTGGTAAATCAATTAGTTCCTGAATCTATGGCCTTGGTTGAAAGTTACTGTGTTAAACCAGCTGCTGTTTCTACTGCTGACAGCCAGAGCTGACATCAACAGATTTCTGTCTGCTGCACAGTTGGCTGATGCATGACCGAAAGCTTTCCTGGAGCATTACAAAAAATAAAAAAAATATGAGGTTTGCTCACTTTTGACGAAAAACTGAAAATAAGCCGTCAATCTAGGAGTGACTCCTACAAGTTAAGTTTATTAGAATAGCATGTTTCAGCAACAGGGCGGTTCGAAATGCTTCGCAGCATCAGGACATAATGCAGTAACCAATTCTGAAACCAGCAACAAACATTACATTTTAGTGTCATCATCAAAATCATCAAACAAATGCACATCAAATATATTGATCCATGATCTACATACTACTAATCAAAAGCAGCTCTATACAGCTGGGTCTTTAATCAAAATTTAAAGAAAACAGAAAACCTGAGAGGTCTGGAAGGTTGATGCAAGAACAGATCTTTAATGTATTCTGGTGCTAGACCGTTCAGTGATTTATAGACTATCAACAATATTTTAAAGTCTCTTATCTCAGTGGAAAGACTTTAGAACTGGGTGATGTGCTCTAGCTTCCTGGTTTTAGTCAGAACACCAGCAGCAGCGTTCTGGATCAGCTGCTCCTGGGGGATTGATTTTATTTAGGCAGACATGTGAGACACTGTTGCAGTAATCAATGTGACCACCGATAAACACATGGATGAGTTTCTCTAGATCTTGCTGGGACATTAGTCCTCTAATCCTGGAAATGTTCTGCAGGTGATAGAAGGCCGACTTTGTAACTGTCTTTATGTGGCTCTGAATGTTCAGGTCAGAGTTCATCATTACACCTAGATTTCAGCCCAGATCTCTGGTTTCTGTCTGTAATAACTGAAGCTGTGTGTTGACTCTAGATCATTCCTCTTTAGGTCCAAAGATAACAACTTCAGGTTAGTTTCTGTTTAGCTGACAAAAGTTATTGATTTGTTCTAAGCATCTGTTCAGTGATTGGATGGGATCAGAGTCACCTGGTGACGTAACATAGAGCGCTGTGTCATCTGTGTAGTTATGGTAACTTATCTTATTACTACTCACAATGTGAGTGAGACAAGCAGCTATTAAACTCCAGGATTGAACCTTGTGGAACCCCACATGTCATTTCTGTTCACTTTGATGAAAAGTTTCCTGTTGAAACAGAGAAGACTTCAAGTACTTTACCAGAGAGTCTCTAGTCTCTGTCATGGTCAGTAGTGTCTTCTACAAACAAGAGCAGAGGTTTTATTGATATACATATTTAAGCGACTTCATAATTATCGACAGTTCATTCATGAGTGAATCACTTTGTTCAACATGGCCTTCTTTCATCTGCAAATTAATTTCCTGTCTGGCTGCACATTCCTTTTGCATCATCAAAGTTGAAAGAAGGCAGTGAATTAATACATTCAGCTTTGATTTGCCTGGACAGCAAAAACATTAATGATGCAGGCAGGTCACACTTAGGGAAGCCTCAAATAGGGGAAAAACACTTTAAATCAGCAAATATGCAGCATATCGCTTACATGTTTAGTATAAAACATCAGTCAGCAAAAAGCCTGACCTATATAAACAGCCCTTATCACAATTACAGTCACTATTTCAGCAGAGCCGAGTGAGGAAGTGTTGCTTAGCCTGCGCCGTCATTTCACACCGCATAAAGTCCATTCAGTCCAGAACATTGAGCATAAGCTGACCTGCTTTCATTTCCACTTTTTCCTCACACTGAATGTGTCTGTGTGGACGTTATCACCTAACGTCAGCTCAGCGGAGACATACATGTGCTGCACCGCCTCTACAAGCCAATGACAGGACATCTTCATGCGTACACCACACACTGCACACACTCAGTTTCCACTCAATTTTCCCTTCCAAAGCGTTATCGCTCTCCTCAACCTTGAGGGTCATAAATTCCTCCCTGCCTGACCACCATGTAGCCCACTTTTCCGGACTATTGCACGGAAAACCACTGCACAGACTTTTTTTTTTTTCCCTGCTGTGAACTGCTTAGTGTACAGCACATGCTGTTGTGTGGCCACTTGCAATTTTTTCTGTTTTTGTCACACCTAAATGTTTCAGATCATTAGGAAAATTAAATATCAGATAAAGATAACTTGAGTAATTTAAAATGTAGTTGTCAAATGAGGATTTTACAGTGAAATTCATCCAAACAAACCTATTTCTATGGAAACAGAAAGTAATTAGCTTATTAATCACACTTTTCATTCATTTTTTGCGTCTGAAGTAAGACATTTTGGACCAAAATTCTTCCACAGTATAGAACTCATCCCCATCTGTTGCAGTGAAACTTGTGGGAAAATACTTTTTTACTTGATGCAAAGTTAAGCTGAATCGTTTTTTAAAACTAAATTTTTATGTACTCAGGTAAAGTTTTATAGTGTATCAAAGTTAGTTTGATGATCTGTAACATTTATGAAAAAAAGAAAAAAAACTTTTTCACACGGGCTGTATGTACAGTTGAACAGATATTTATGTACACAAAATTAAATAAAAAAATTAAAAATCACCAAACACAGATTCACATTGTCATTGACCACATAGTCGTGCAATGTGACATATTGAAAATAAATTCATCTAATTTTCTGATGAAAAGTTGTGGTAATAGGATGATGTGGTTTTTCGGCTGGTTTATTGGTTTATCTTGCAAATAAATGTGTGATGGGAAATACTTTGTTCACATCACATGATCAGCAACCGGACATTGCCACTGGTGTAAACCACCAAGAAGAAGACAACAGGAAGTAGCTGGAGGATCATGACCAAACTTATTCACGTGTGATTTTAATTGTGCTTCTTATTTAATGGAAACACTGCAATAGTGGAATTGTGTTTTTTTTGTTTTGTTTTTTACATTAGCGGAATATCAACACTGTAATGGAAACACAGTAACTGTCTGAAGTTAAATCTGACCAAAGTCATACATTTAAAAGACAGTTATCCCGGATTCTGACCAAATGAATGTAAAACGTTTGAATTCAAAAAGAGAGTTACTAAAGAAATTCTAAAAAATGTCCCTGCAGTATTTTCTGGCATTTAGCAAATATAATTTATTTTGTTGATTTTAACTAAGTTAAATCAAGAAAATTTTGGTCTGATTTACCTTCAGACACTAAGGAAAAATGTGTCTGTGTCTTTTTATTCAGTGAATGTAAATATCTGGTTAAACTGTGTGTTGACCGTTGTTCATGCTGAAACGGGGCTGCAGAACTGGACAGATGTCCAGCGTGTCACAGTTTAACACACATGCTGGGAGATACCCACCATCTGTTCATAAATAAAAAAAAAAAAATATCTAAATTCATATATTGGTTTTCATAATTGGACCTGTGTCTAGTTTAAACTGCCTGTTGAAATAAAGTATATTTAAATGTCTTATGCTTATGGCTTTTACACTATAACTATTTCTTCAAGTGAAAAAAACAAAACATTTTTAATCTGAAAAGTCAAATCCCACTTCCAGTTTAGCACCTGTTGAATTGTATGCACTGACAGGCCGAGTCGTTCCCTAACAGGCCAGCCACACTTTTAAGATGGCAGGAGTCTAAATGAATGATGTTGTTCAGGTGGGTGGCTTTTTCTTTCTTTCCCTGCAACATTTGAGAAGAAAAACAAGTAAAGAAGAGAAAGTGGAGCTGACACTCTCAGCGCTGCAGAGACCTGGGTTCATTACCAGGCTGCAGTGCTTCTGCTTTTGTCTTTATACATGAATCCAACACAGTTGGCTGTGTAGGGGTGTTTGCGTGTGTGTATGTGTGTGGGCAGTCGGTGAGGGATCGCTGTCTCTGTACTATCACCCTGCTAGTAGTTGGTGCCTGTGCAAAGGAAAATACATCCTATTGTGTGAGTCTGAAAGATAGAAGAACAAAACAAGAAGAAGTTGTGTTGCCTGCAGTGATAACAACCAGAGAACATATCAGTGTCAAAAAGGGGGAGAAGAAAAATGCTGCACAGCTCTTATTTAGGAGAGTGCTGCCTGTGCTGCTGGAACTCTGATAAATGATGTCTGTTATTAGTCTCACGCCAGTTGGGTTTTGTTTCTCCTCTCTCCAGCTCCAGTCCTTCCTGCAGGTCAGCGTGTTTCAGGTCCGGGTAGACGAGTGTCCCGGTTCGGAGTGCGCCGACTCCGGCGGCTGCACCAGTGTGCTAGAGGTGCGGGACGCACCCACGGTGGTGGACTGCGGCACCATGAGCCTGGTTTCCGTCATGGTGGAGTCCAAGGCCGTGTGCTCCTGCGCGGGACGGGAGCAGTCCCATCAGCCCTGCGCCTCGTATCCCAGAAACCCTTGCTTCAATGGAGGGCTGTGCGTGGACACGCAGCACGGCTACAGGTGGGTTCCTCAGGACCGGAGGGAGCGACACGCTCCTGCTCTGTCATCATCATTATTAGGGCTATGCTAAGAAAAAAATGTAATTGCAAGAGTAAACTTGTGATTTATATATGGAGACAAAGTTGTAATAACACAAGAATAGAGTCATAAAGTCGAACGGGAATAAAGTCGAAAATATGAGAATAAAGTCATAGTGTTTTGACTTTATTCTCATAATTTTATCACAAGAGTAATTCATTCTTAATGCTTTCAATTAAACAAATTTTCCATAATTCCAATTTGCGAGCTCTTTTTGTCAGTGGAAGTGCAGCATCAGTCAAGTCTTTGTTTCCATTTCTCAAAACTCAGATTAGTTTTTTTTGTTTGTTTTTTTTATGCATTGTGTATATTAGTAGTTCATCCTTTAGTCAGGTGTCTTTTTGTGGTTGCTTTATTTAAATGATTTGCAGCAGAAGAGAAAATGTTTACACTCTTAAGAAAAGTTCCCATTAAAGGCTCTTTCTAAAAGAGTGACTTTGACCCAGTATGGAATAGTGTAAGGGACATTTAATGCAGGGATGGCATAACTCACCTTTTAATTTAATTTTCACTTTCTGGTTTTATCCATGTTGTTGGATTGGGTTCTTAATGTTTGCCCCAGAAAACTTGCTAAGCTTGGTGGTTGAGCGCTAGGACAGTCATTCATCCAGCGGCCCGTCGTGTTTTTGAATTAAAAATTGTCGAAAGTTGACAGGAAATTTGAAAATATCTCTTAATAATTATGTGTTATTGAAAGATTGGAAGATTAATACCTGAACAACAACTATAAAATCTAAAAAATGCTAACATTTTAAAAAGACTTGAATAAGTAACCAATGTTTAGCCTGGTGGGGTCACAGGTGAAGCCTGGAGGCCCACCAGGCTTATAATACACTGGGAAAATCCTGGGTCCTACTCAGTTGCAGGTTACTGTCTCTTTAATAAATTCTGATGCTTTTGGAGTAATTAACACCTAAAATAGTTATAATTATCAAAATGAATGACACACTTTGAGTGGAGTAAAAAGACATTCCTAATGTGGTGGATGTGTATTTTTCACATTTACCACATTAGACCCTTGTCCATTACAGCATATATCAAAGGTGTGGACATCTCTCAAGTTATTTTGAAAGGAGTGGCTGGGATGAAACTTTTAGATTTGTCATTAAGAGTGGAAAAACTCTCATATACCGAAAGTTTTCCTGAGATCAATTTCCTCTTTAGAGAAAAGCTGCTTTACTTATCAGTTCTGGACACATTCCACTGCTGTTCCCAGTGATGTTTGCTCACTTTCATTTCCCTCTCTGCAGCCCTGAAGGGCCATTAGGAGGAATAAGCCGGGGGCATTAGGAATTAGATAAAAGCATGGTAAATAAATGAGGACGGTTGTAAGCCTCCATTGCTGATCCCACAGCTTTCACGGGGTCAGACTGAGGAGCAGACACAAAAGAATTCCAAAACATTTCATATTGTGAGGGAAGGCAGCGCCGGCTCTCAGCCATCAGGACCATTCAGCATCTTGAAAGGCTGCATTCAGACAAGAGCGTCTCAGAAAGTGGAATGTCTCCATGGTTTATTAAGGAGAACTGGTGGCTGTGAAACCAGGCCCAGTTTGACTGGTGCTGCTAATACATCTTCATCACTGCTCACTGATTGCTTGTTGGACTCGGTTCATCTCAAATGTGGCCGGGTTTTGCCTTCCATCGTGTACTCACAGCGTTTCGGGGCAAGTTTCATTCTTTTTCAAAAAACCAACAAGAGACAGTGAACCTCAATGTGTTGTTCAGACTGCAGACCAGCTGGCAAGGTCAACAGAACCAACATTATATGTTCATGTTGTTCTAAGTTACAAAGGTTGTTTGTTGTGCCTCCCACACACAGAGACAGAGGTGTGCATGCAGTTTAGAGTGGAAAAGATAGACAATAGTTAAAAAAAGAAACAATAGGACTTAGCTATCTCAACCTCTGATGTAGTTGAAACATTGTTGCAATGGTAGAATATGAAATTCTACTGAAGATTCAATCTAAAATGATGGTGGTTTAGTCTACTGCTGGTCAAAGTACAGATATGCTTTGTGTGCAGGGCCAGATTTAAGGGGATGGGGGCCCGTGGGCTTGAGCTGATCTACAGACCCCTTCCTGCTTCAACCTTTTGGCTTATTGGCTTTCAAAAATTATTTTATCTGTAGTGGTGGGACATTAAGGTATTTATTTTTGATTGAATAACTACATGGATATTAGCAGGCTAAAAAATTTTGGCAACATCTGCAAACAGCAATGAAAAACGAAGCTGCTTCTCTTGATTTTTTCCTTCCAAACAACAATCTGGTAGGATGCTGGAAAAGACCGTTTCTGGATGTACAGAAACACTTTCATTAAGCGTCTTTAAGCTCTAGGTGAGTTTAAAGACGTCCGGACTGTAGACTCTTTAAACATGTTTTCAGGAGATCTCTCTGAACCCTAGCACTTATTGCCTCTATCTTTGTCTGTCTTACTGTCAAGATGGCTGTAAACCTTCTTCTTGCCTCGAAACGCTGTGAGTAGGTCAGCCGCCCTCTGCTGGTTACAGTTATTACTGCCGATTTTAAACAGAGCCTCAGCTTTAATAGCAGATGATAAGTTTGTGTGGTTAACAAATGCACCAGCAGGATGTTTTGTATCTCTTACTTAAGTAAAGAAGTTTGGCAGTGCTTCACAAGTGGTAAAAACAGGATTGAACCAATAACTCTACACGATTTTCAAAACCTAGTTGAACATTATCCCAAAGATTTTAACAGAAGATTGAGCCAATTAACCAAGGGGGCTGAAGGACCTGTTTTACCTTTACATTTATCTTCCCTGGTGCAAAACTAAAAACATTATGTAAAAATGAAGGACAAAGTACAACTCTGACATGCTTCGGTTTCCTGGTGTTCTAAATAGAAAGAAACCTCTCAGACTCTCCTAGATGAAAGATGTTAGCTGTCACATAACGCTGCTTCTTGTCCCAAAGACTAAATGTCTCTATTAGCATAAATGACTCTGTAAACAAGACCATGAGTGAGGTGAACACCTTTCAGCACATCATTAACTACATATATTGTTTATGACATGAGCGATTTCAAGTCTCGGTGAGTTAAAGGAAACGCTCTGACCCTGTTTGACGCCGGCGCCGTTCAGCCCGAAGCACTGCGTTATCCTCAGGCTCTGCGCTGCAGATGTGGAAGTGATGGGCGCTTTGCAACCAATTAAATCCAACATCAGTGACTGGCATTATGCTATTATCACATTCTTATCTTTAACAGCATGAATGCAATGCAAACTGTACTTTATGATGAAATTAAACAGTTCTCACACTGGCGTTGGCTTAAGAGGAAAGTGCAAACGTTCCTTAAAAATGTGACGCAGCTTCTCTCTATTTTGTGATCAAGGCAATGTTGGAGAACTTGTTTATTTTGTTCTGAATCTCACTTTAGAACAAAGTGAGATTTATCATCAAATACAGCTGAGAAATGATCATTTATAGAGTTAAAAAACACAGCTCAAAACATATTAGCTAATTATATCAATCTTAACACAATGCATTACTGTTAACGTAATTGTAAATGAGAAGAAAAAGAAATGCAGCTGTTTAGTAGCAGTGAGACAAAGTAACTGGTGGCCTTTGATAAATGTTAATGGTATGGACTGTGTGAAATCTAGTAATGAAAGCATGAGTCAGCTGAGAGACAGAAACCTTGAAATTAGTTTTCATAACATAATACTGAAATAACCTGGAAATATCTGCTTAAAATGATTTAGTACAAGCAGATTTGATCCTTCTGAATTACAATTACAAGTTGAACAAATACATGAAACTGAAGGCCCACACACACACACACACACCCCCACCCAACCCCATCTGCTTAACATTCATTGTTGCACATGAACAAAAACCCCCATCACACGTGTCCACAAAGCTTTCTTCGCAGAACTTACAGAAGGTAATTTTACCCTTCGTCTTCATTTAATTAGAAGCAGTGAGTGAAAAGGCCAGGATGTGCGTCTGGCTGGCAGGGCTAGCATGTGGCTCACTGTTGGACCTTAACAGGATGATTCACTGGCTTGATGGTAGACTTAATCCCAGAATTATTTCCCATGCACACACATACACAACCACCGCTACACACACAAGCA
The DNA here is from genome assembly GCA_903067065.1 of Brachyrhaphis terrabensis. Taxonomy (NCBI): domain Eukaryota; kingdom Metazoa; phylum Chordata; class Actinopteri; order Cyprinodontiformes; family Poeciliidae; genus Brachyrhaphis; species Brachyrhaphis terrabensis. The sequence continues at coordinate 13,099 of CAEGAG010009130.1, read as the reverse complement.
CACACAAATTTACACTTACATGCAAACGTTTTGGTGGTGGAACTCCATTCAGATTTTTAATGCAGTTAGGGGTCGAGTTTCAGGGTCTGTAGCTAATCAGGTTTTAATTGAAAACTAAATATGCAAGATTTTCTATTGAAAAACAATTTCTGCTGCTAAATTATTGAATAAGTAGACATATGAGTTCAACAACAGATGTTTTTAAACTGTTATTTTTTTTTAAACTGTTAGTTTTAAACTGTTGTTTTTAAATTGTTATTTAAATTTGTCAACCATCAGAATTATGCAAAGTGTTATTCTATCCATTAATCTTTCCAGTGTTTCAAGAACTCCTGATCATTCATGAAACTTCTTTAGAAAGCTGTGGACTGTTGATGCTGATGTTAGCTTTGGGGACGACTGTGCTGCTGCCGCATGTTTAGAATTAAGATGCTATTTTAGCCTTGAACAGCTTTACCTCTAGGCTAACTGATTTTAGCACAACTTGAGCATGACAATAGTCTTCACCAGCATCCCATAAGGTCAGTTCAGAAGCACAAATGAACACTTAGTGGGTCAAGAGTAGCAGCTTTCTCATCCGACACTGTGGTTTTCGCAGATGTCACTTGCGCGTCAGATTTACAGGCGGACCAGAAACGTGCAAATACAGAGGGTCCCATCAGAACTTTGGTTGTATAAAAGACATTCAAAAAAAGTGATTCCTTACTTTAAAATTTTTAACATGTTAAAATTTAAGTAATTTTATTAATAGAAATCAACACGTTAAAGTCTCAGCCTTAAAGAATATTTAGTTTCTATGAATCTTTTTTCTTGAATTTTTGTAACCTTTGCAAAAATTCAATTTGCAAACTGCTTTACATCATTTGAGCTTTTTCCATGTTTGTGATGATTTAAAGAGAATCAAACACTTAACAACCAGAAACAAACAAACAAAAAAGAAACTAATATTAGAAACACAAATAAACCAAAAAGTTAACTTGAAACAATGATCTCCTGGTAACTTCATGTCTTGCAGTGTTGGACTGATTTGTGATTGCAGGCCTTCTTTTTGAGTGGCAGCCTACAGTACAGTGAGCACATAGCCACCAGCTAATGACAGCATGTGGGCGAGCGGACTTAAAAAACACAGCTCAGTTGAAATTACTGAGCTGTCTGCTTCCTCCTTCTTTTCTTTCTCTTGGCAAATCTGGGCAACACTCACAAACCAGGTTGCTCTTCCAAACACAGATCTGATACATGCAGTCTTGCAACACAAACTGAGCAGAGATTGGCCTACTCTCATTTCCTGTCTGAGGGACCGTAGGGTTGGACATTTATTTGGTATTTTTTAAAGAAGTACAGTATGAGCTTTCATGTGATCAATATAGCCAAAGCAGTGCTACAGCAGTTGCTAATTGATCCAACCAAACCAAGCTGATGACTAAGTTAATTTCAAGGCAGAAAGAAGGCGCTGAAACAGCTGATCCCCAAAGGTTATGCACAGACCTCAGTGCATTTACATGAAGGTTGCAGATTTCATGCAGGGATTGCATTCAAACGTTTCAAAAATGTCACAAATATAATTTATTTTGGGGCTTAAGTGGCTATCCGCAAGGCCAGTGGTACGCAGGAAGTGCATAGCTATAAATCATTGATTGCGCATTACTGCTCCAACACAAAGTCTTATGCTGGGAGAATATCCTACCATCCATCTATCAAGCCGCCTGTCTGTTGGTCGTATACTGTTTTATCCTGGTTGCTGTGCCAACAGCTTTAGCAGATATCCCCAGACAACCTTTTCCCCATGTAGCTCCTAGAGCTCATCTGATAACTGATATAATCTCTTCAGTGAGACAGAGGGAGATGTGTCACATCATAGTAGGACATGACATAAACACCTCTACTGAAGATTTTGTCGAGCTAGCTCCTTTTGGACAGAGACTTTTCTCCCAAACAGTCAACCAGCTCACTACGTCTCTAAGAGGAAACTCATTTCAACTGCTTGCATTGTGTTTCGTTTAGTAGCAGAACTAAACTTTTATACACTCCGAGTGGCCAGCGAGTGAGCAAAGCTTTACCTGGAGGTTCATACACTAATAAAGAAAATACACAGTTTTTCTGATCTTGGATGTAAAGAACATGCCTTCTTCTGATTAATATGTCATTGTGCAGAAGAGATTAGACAACCTGGCGACATGTCAATGATGTCTAAGGCAGAACATCAAACTATAGAACATCATTCTTGAGCTTTCGGGTGTATTCACACTAGTCCTGTCTGTTTTAATAGAACTTTAGTTTGTTTGTCTAGAAAGTCCAGTTTGTTTGGAGAAGTGTGAATGGGCAATTGAACTCTGATCCAGATCAAAAATGTGAATTCTATTCCACCTAAAAACCTAAGTCCGTGTTTGGTTGGTGATTCAAATTCAAAAATACTTTATTGAACCCAGAGCAGGCAGGAAGGATCTCCTGTAGCGGTCTGTATTACAGTGAATTTGAAGAAGCCTGACTGAAGACACTAATAAAATTTTTTACAAACAGCACCCCATGTTAAACAGGACTTACCTCTTTCAAAATAGAATCGGTCATTTATTCCTCACCAGAAATGTTGTCATTTATTACAAATGTAATAAGATTTCTGTAGTTTTTGTGATTTATTCATACTTCTTGACGTTCCCAGGTGAGCCTGCAGTCATATCCAAGTGATGTTTAAATGTTTAGAAATCTAAACATTTGAAGGAGTCAGTCGAGGGACATTTGAGGGAATCTTGTTGCCATGGTTTGGATCCAACAGTTCCCGGACAGGAAGGAGTCACTGCAACCAGTACAAAGGTGTTCTGTTTGTTCCCACATACATCCTGTGGTGAAAGCTTTTGACCTCTGACCTATTGTTCTCTTCTAGTATCATATTTCTTTGCCAGTGAATCTGAGGTTAAAGTTAGGAAAATACAACCCCCCCAAAAATAAAGAAATAAGATTTTAAGCTTCTTTTGCAGTTGTTGCAAAAGCAAGTTCATGTTATTAGCTGTTCTTTAAATAGAAATGTGGGACATATTGCTTTATGAAGTATGAACCAAACAGATGTCAGGGTGAGAAAAAGGTGAAATAGGTGAGATTGCCAGGCCTGGGTCACAGCTGCTGTATGATTGTCATATTTCCAATAACTCCAGAATACCTCAGACCCGCAACATCTGCTGTGGGATCTCTGAGAGGAGACTAGATCAAATGTGGGATATTAGAAACAGAAAAACTTAAATTAGAATGTGGAAGAGAGGAAGAAATAAAGAGAAATTTAAGGCCAGGAAGGTGTGTAAGTGGGAGGATAACAGAAAGGTAGGGAGAAAAGAAAATAAAGTTTGTGGATACTGAGAAAAAAGAGGAACATGAGGTGAGACGAAGAAAGATGGAAAATGTTTTTGTGGAGTAAGAAGACAAAAACAGATGACAATATACGATAGGGAGCAAAATGGGAGTGAAGATAAAAGGTATATAAAAAAAAAAAACAAAACCAAAAAAACATAGTGCCAGAGAGGAGAAGTGAGGTGACATGAAATAACACAAAGAGATAAGAATTAATAAAAAGATAAAAGTGCTGCAGGATAGTTTTCTGCTTCACAGGCTTCCCGATACAACCCCAGCCCCCCCAACACATATAAACAGATCACGAGTCACGATTGAAGGGAGAACATGTAGATAATCGATACACGGGGATTAATAATGAGATTTCAGGAGCAAAACAGTTAAAGGGGGAGGACTGGGATTACGGCACCCAGGCCCAATTTCCAGCTGACAGCGAAAGTAGCAAAACAAAGCTGCCGTAAGAGGATTGGAAGGTTTGAACCAAAAACCGTCTCAGATTGAGCACAGAGAATTAGCGTGACATTACAAAAATGAAAATACAAGCTTGTGGGGTTTTTCTTGGGTCTTGATTACATTTCACTGAAGATATTTCTGCACAAGCAATAGACGTTCATGGACGTTGTTAACCAGTTGTTGTCCCTACATAGTCTGGAAGACATGTTAGATATCAGGGATTTTTAACATTCATCATGTCATTAAATTGTACACAGAAAGACCAAAACTGAGACTCAGGCTGTGGTTGTGTTACTGCTAATATTACTTCCGTTTTAGTGTGGGATTATAATCCTTCTGCATAACACAACAGCTCAAAAGATCAAAACAAAGAGGTTCAAATGTGTTGACATTACCCACATAAACACATGCTATGAATCACTGAGAAAGGGTATATTTTATTATGTTGAATAGTCATGTTAGTGAAAGTCTGTGTAATATGCCACTAGAATCATGGACAGCTTTGTGTTTGTGCTATGGATTTCTCCTCATTCATGTCTGAAGAAACCAGACAGAAAACTGAGAATAGAAATAAAAGAGGATTTGTATGAGAAATGAGCTGTCTAGAAAACACCAGTGAGACCAAGTGTGTGTGTGAGTGCAATAGCATACTGACGAACTGGAGAAGAAGTTTCAAGAAGTTGGTCTCTGAACGGCGTGTGAAGGAGGCAGTGCCGCCACTCCTAATGCATTGCACACAGAGCACACAGAGCACTAAGTGGCCTGGGAGTTTGGGGGTGGAGGCACCAAAAAATCAGGCTTGTGAAAAAAAACTTCTAATCATAAAAACCACTTGTGGCTGAGACAGCGTTCAGAGCAGCAGTGTGCGCCGCTGTGTAGCGGCTGGAAGTGAGAAAAGCAGGATGAAATAATTTTACTGTTGTAGACAAAAAAGCATGTTGCAATTTATCATCTTACATGCAGTTATTCACCACTGAAGCAACAACATCGCCGCATGGCTCTGATCTGTTTCCTTCACAACAATTTGTTTCTATACACCTGCATACTCCAGACTAGCAAACCTAGTCATTTTATAAACTCGTCATTTTATAGATTTGGTCAGACCAAGTCCGGTCATATCATAATAAATATATTTATGATTAGAATATTACATCAGACTAATAAATAAAACCATTTTTAATACAGAAATGTGGGTGTAATGACAAATATATTTAATATGTGCTTATTCCATACAAGCCTTGTCAGAATGATTGAAAAATGATTGAATGATTGAAAAATGATTGAATATGATTGAAAAATGTGGGGAGACGGTTACAGAATCCTATGACAAATACATAGAAACAGTTGGTGTTAAATAATAGGATGCAAAACCAATAAGCATGGCTAACAGAAGTTTGAGTTTGGACCCATTAGTCCATGGAGACTAACACAAGCACATCATAAGGTGTAATATAATATGTTACTCTATGTCTTCATTCTAGCCCTGCTGCACTATTTGAAACAACTCTACATCTGAACAACAGCGTCTGACACCGTAGTTAAATACCGCTCACCTCTTTTATAACTGATTCCTTTTTCAGCTTCAGTCGTTCTTATATCTACTCATTAGCTTCGCTCGGCGCCCACCGGTGCAGCAGCTAATTATTCCCCTACACCAGCTCGCCGTTCCAGGAGTTCAGCTGTTAGCGGACAGGGTTCAGGATGCGGGGTCGGCGGTGATTTTGAGCGCGCAGCGGCACGTCCTCTCATCGGTGTCACGCTCTTCTCTTGGTGCTGGGAGAGTGCTCTGTTGGCGCTCCAGTTAATAACGCTTTAGGGTCCGGGTTACACAGCATTCCGGCATGGGGTCATGTGCTGTTTACAAGTAACAGGATTTCTGTGATTGGACATGGTTGTTTGATGATCACTGGCTTAAAACTGTTAACGCAAGCAACATATTTTACACTATGTTGGGTTATTTTTGCTTTTTTCCAATCACAAAACCCAACCGAGTCAGAAAAGGTTACGGAGCAGATGGAAACCCAGAGAGCGTAGACTGAAACAAGCACGCAGTGGTTCCACAGAGAAAAGGTAAGAGGTGCATTTTGACAGGAAAGCTGTGCAAATGAGACCTTGAACGTCTGAAAATAGTGCAAGAAGAGTTTCCTGGTGATCCAGTGATTTCCCCCCTGCGGCTTTGCCACTAATGAGAACATCTGCATCTGTGGAACATATGGAGTGTGAGTGATCGTCGGAAAGGGAGCGTCGCCTGAGAGGCGGATGCAACTGTGAACTTACAGAGTCGGGGTTTCACACACCGCCAGAATCATTTAAAAATATTAGACAAAAATGGGATCCAGAAGCAGTGAGGGAGATTGTGCTTTTTAAGTTACATAACTGACTTCTCTGAAAATGCCACTAAAAGCCAAATTACACATTTATTGCGTTTACTAATTCATATAATTTCTTCTTTTTGATTTTTCCTTCTTCCCAAGGTGCCAGTGCCCTGCTCAGTTTGAGGGACCTGAATGCCAGCAGAACAAGCACAGTTTCCATGGCAATGGCTATGCTTGGTTTTCTCCTATGATGCCTTGTTTTGAGAGCCATGTGTCGCTGGAGTTTATCACAGACGTGACTGATGGACTGCTGCTGTACAGCGGCCCACTGGCACAGCTGCAAGCCTGGGACCACGAGGACTTCATGGCCATAGGTAGGATGCAGAGACACTTTGGCTCAATAAAGAGAGGAAATGCTTTCAACCTTTTTATTTATACAACATTGCAGTGGAAGGTAGCTGCACTCTGAATAAAATTAGACCAGAAAGTCTGCCAAATATAAGGGAAAGGTGACATTTCTCACTTTAGAAGAAGCCAGTGATGGTTCTCAAATCGCTACCTACTTAACTTTAGCCTCCCACTTTGCAAGACACTTTGACGATATGATGAGGCTGTATGATTCTGTCACATCAAAACAAGAGTTTATGGTAATGTAAGGGAAGTGAATAACTGAGATGTTTGGTGAGGTAGAGTACTTTGGAAAACGGAAAGACTAAGTTGAGGTGTATTCCTTGTTCTGCACATTTAGGAAAACTATATTTCTCCAGCTCAATCCTTTATCTTTAGGGATTTAAGTTTAATGCAGAGTTGATCGGTGAATGCAATGAAAGTCTGACTGAGTTGCAGAGAAATGACTGTACAATCCAGTTCACTGAAACGGTGGAACGCCTGTCGGTCTGCTAGACCACGATCATGTACTGGTGTGTTTTTGTATGGCTGCTGAAATACGAACACATGGTTCCTTCCTTTGTTCCCTCCTTCCTTCTTTCCAGGAGTACAGACATGCAGTAATGATGTTGTATTTTGTACATTTTAAAATTAACATACAGAACTAAGATATCTTAAAAGTTGAGTTCGGAAAAAAAAAAAAATCTACATGAAAAATGCGTAGGAGCCCTGAAAGCATAGCATCTCCCTAATATGGGCCCAAACTCATGATTGAATGCTATTACACAGCTGCATGAAGGAAAACTCACATGTCCATATTTTATCATACTTCCCCTCGCCTAGATAATGTGTTGCACCAGATATTTCACAAAGATTTATGGCGGATTGTCTGTACCATTGTCTGGAGTGACTGCACCCCGATGCGAGGCTGAAGAGAAAAGAGCAAGTTGGCAGCTACAAAAGGACACTTCAACCTATATACTGTTACATATGTAGACTTCATGAGGGGAAGCAGAAAGTTTCAGTAGAAAAGAACTTACTGTCAAGTTGAACTCCAAGAGGTGAGCAAAGAAGACTGGTGGGGAGTTTCTCACCGATGTTCTTATCACTGTTCTTCATTCTCCAAAATGAGGCGTTACAGATGAGAAAAAAGTTGTGTAAATTTAGTTTTGTCTATGTGACCAGGGTCTCCTCCATTGTATTATAAGCCTGGCGGCCCGCCATGCTTTGCCAGGCTCCCCGCCAGGCTAAGCTTCGCTTGTTTTTATTTTTAGAAAAATTAATAATTGGAAAAAAAATTAATCGCTTAATTATTATTATTTTCTTCTTTGGGATAACTCTTTAATCTGGATTGCAAGCATCTCTGTTCTGAGAGCAGATTTATTTCTAAAAGTTTTATAGTTTATGCATTTAAAGCCGGAGAGCGGACCAATCACACAGCTGGCGCCTCTGCGCGTTGCCTTGTGCGCTACCGCTGCTTTATTAAGTTTACCTCAGCGCGGATCCCTCACGCGCCTCCTTTCACTCAAACTGAGCTTGACCTGTATAGATATTTACATCAACCCAGTGTGGGTAGTTATTTTTCTGTGGAGAAATCTATATCAAGGTAAGAGTTTAAAACGAACCCCGTTAGCTCTGGTTGCGCAGCTCTATGTGAACTGCAGGAATAACTAGTCGTGCATCTGTTTTCAGCCATTTGCGCGTTGAGCAAGTGGTGATAATGATTTATTTTTGTGGACAGAATTATGTACAGTTTACATTTCAACACGCCACCCAGCGTGTGGCTCTGTCTTCCCTGTAAAGTTTGTCTATAGTCCCGGTTGGTCGGAGCGTTAGCGGTTAACGAACCAGCGCTAATCTCATCATGTAGAGGGGGAGTACTTTAATTGGCCAACCTAAAACGCAATAAGTTACAATTGCCGTATACTAATTTGTATTTGTGAACAAACCGATATTAAACTCACAGCATCAGATTGTAGCTATGGTAACATAACAATCTAACTATGAAGATTGTTCTTTGAACTTTTACAAAGTAAACTTGCCAACTCCTTAAAATCTTAAATTTAAATGTTAACCAATTTAAATAATTTAATTTATTAATGCTGAAACCATTAAATCAAATTCAGCAGCATTGATAATCTCAATAAACAAATGTTAAATTTATGTATCGGGGGTTTATGGGGGGCCTTATGGAGCCACTGACTTAATTTGGATTAAACAGAAGTGCAAATAATTGCTATTCATTTTAATTGTATTTTGTTATTAGTTGTTCTTAAGACTAGTTGTGGATTTAAATAGCATTTCACTGGTGATGTCTTCCCTTTACATATAATTATCAAGTAATATTTTTACCTTTCCTGTCTTCTTAACATTTTTTAATACAAAAACATGGTGGACCTCCTCGGTGCCCCGACCGCCGGGCTTAGCAAGTTTTCTGGGGGAAACCCTGGTGACGTTTAGAATTAAAATGACGGACCTTTCTTGTCTCACTGCAGCTGTGTTCACAATGTTTTAAGAAAACAAAGCCGGTTTAATAGAGAGCAGGATTTATAGACAGATAAAACGAGAGCAGGAAGTGTTGTAGATCTTGGTATATTTAGTGTTTTAATCTGATAGACTAACACCTCCTCATATCTCTTGCTATTCTGTTCCTTGCACCGGTCTGCTCTCCTGGGAGAGATGCTGTTGTTCTATCACTGCCAAAGTAATAAGTGTGGGAGGGGAGGTCCGTAGGGAGAGTCGGGTGTGTTGTGTCTGTGTGTGTGTGGGTGTGTGTGTGTGGATGTTTGGTTGCATGTTACCGGCAGGTTTGCTGTGTAATTCCTGAATGATTTCATTTTGCTCTCGTTGTTTTGTTGCAGAGGGTGTTTTGGGGTTTATTGGGTCGTAAAGACTTAGGATTAGGTTAGTTGAGTCGTTAGTGCGATCCATGTGCAGCGTGTAATTAGTCAGTCTGTATATATTTAGAACTCTAATTAACTTGTTTCAAGGTTGACCTGGTGCATGTAACAAACCCATCAGGGAGCCCAGCCTGTGTAAGAGGCTCATGCTACAGAATTATAGATGGTATAAAAGTGTTTTAATCATCTTTGTGTGATTGGAATTTACAGAAAAAATTACTGCTCTGAATAATCTCCTTTATCATGCTCTTATTTAAAGTTGCAAATCCTACTACCGCTAAAATCCGACGCCACTCTGTTTTTGTTTGCATTTTGTGAAGAAGGAAGTTGCGGTTAGTGTCTTCTTCAGAAGATTTTGTGTCGTTTCCTTCAGTGGTTCTTGGTGCAGCACCCCCAAAGGCAGGGTAATGAACAAGCTTTTCAATAGTTTGGATTGTTTGACAAGGTGCAGTGTGAAAGTGAACCATACCAACTGAAAATGGAACAAATGTTGCATGACCCTAACAGTCATGTTTTTGTCTTAATGGCCACTGTTGCTTTTTGAGGAAATTCTGGGTCTTCCCTGGAATCCCATTTCAGTAGGATGTATCCTGAAAACCTCCAGAGACAGTCACCCATGGATCTCAGGCAACCTCAGCTTATGCCTTTCTGCTTTCAGCTGACCTTTTTGCAAAAATTGTCAACAAACCTTTAATTTTCTTAAATTCTAAATGTGGGAATCCTGCCTGGCTCAAATAAAGCCTCTTTGGGGTCTTAAAAACTCAACATAGCTTGTTTTCAACAAAGTTGTCAAATATATTGTGAATGGAGTTCTAAATGTCTTACTCTCACTTTAATGTGATACAAACCCTGGCTAGTATGATGGAGTCATACCTCTTGGAGTAGGTTCAGTCAATTGTTTAACTTTGTGGAAGGAAATAACTGCAGTTAAAACAGAGTGCTTCCAGATCTGTTCACACTGATGCACCTGCTAACAGGAAACAAAGGCAAAACAAGGGAGCTGGCAGCTGAAATATTGAAAGTGAATCAAAAAGTTGTTCAGGAAGGAAAATCAACTTGGAGTGTTACCAAAAAATGTTGCTCTCTCCCAGCCAGCAGGGCTTAATATTCGAGGTAAGTTCAGACAAAATAGGAAGCCGTAGTACAGAAAACAGCTTGGGAATAGAAAGAAGGAGTGGACGTCCTTTATGTATTATAGGGACAAGATTATTTAAAATCAACCTTTTTCAGCTTTACATCATGTTATAATGTTATTCCCTTATCATAAACATACTCGGAGTGTTCCCTTGATACTTTCAAGCCTGTACATGAACTCTTTTAATCTCCATGGCAACCATTCATTGTACAAAATGCCTGGTTGGACCCAGCAACTCCTTTGAGACGGAGCTCCTCCTCAGAGTTGTAGTTTCCAAGCTTCAGCCTCACAGGTCAGCCCTCCGCTGCGACTCCCCCACTCAGCTCCTTCTGGCTAGTCAGAAGCAATTAGCAAACACCCAGTGGAACTGCACATCTGCTGAGCTCATTATTGGAGCTACTTCTCAGTGCAATGCCAGTAAAAATGTTGTTAAAGGGTTAATAAAGGAGCCATATTGTGATGGCTTCTTGAAAGCGGGGTTTCAGAAAGAGCAGGAGTTTTAAAGAGACAGAGGCTCAATTTCAAGGTGTTAAATTACAAAGTCAAATTTCTTCTAAGTCACATTCGGACAACCAATGGTAACATAGTTACCTGATTGAGTTATTAAATGGCACTATGTTCCTGCAAAAAAAACAGAATACTGCTTCACTTAAAACTGACAAATAAAAGAAAATTGACTGACCTTTATGTCAGTTGTTGCGTATTAAAAAAAATGTACCTGCAGATTTTTTGGTTGCTGTCTGGGTTCATATTTTTACAGGTTGGAAGGGATCCGGTTTGTCCTGTTCACATTCCTCATTGGCTTTTTCTTCAGTACAAATAATACTTATATGCACTATGCTGCAGAGCTGTAGCTCTTCCAAAGCCACCCACTCAACCAACTCTGTTTTCCTGCCGAAGGGCAGCTGCGCCAAGCCGGCCCTGCTGTGCATGCCAGAGAAGGTGGAAGGCATTCACATAGAAACACTGTCAACACAGCAGTGTGCTGTTTCCAGTCTTTAGGCACTTGGAAAACAGGATATTACATGGATTGAACAGAGTGTAATGTGTGTGTATGTATAGGCCAAAACGGTACAGAAAAACTAAAAAATCCTCAGCTGACCTCTGGTAGATATTGAATTTAAAATCAGCATACTTTCAGAAAAACATAAACCCTTAGATTAGCATAAATGTGTTTCCGATTTAAGGTGGTCAAAAAAGTTTCCACATCTAGAGATCCAGACTTACCGCACTTCATGAAGGATTAATTTTTTTATTGACCAATGGTGAACACATATTTTATTCATGGGAGTAGCAACACAGAAAAAAGAATCATAAAGTTGAAGTCATGCCACTTGCTCCAACAACATTCCAGCCTAGAGTGGCTGCTTGGGTTTCAAAACATAACATTTGCCTTTGGATAATACCTCACAAACTGTTTAGCTTATTTGTTAGTCAGAATATAGTGCACATTGACAAAAGTATTATGGATTATTAAGGATTATGTAAAATCAACTTTTTTAAGCTTTACATTATGCTCCATGGCAACCATTCAGGTTGCCATGGAGATTGCTCAAACAATACAACGCCTATTTACCCAAAGCTCCACGTTGGAGCCCCCACCCACACGTAGCCCCCTTCCCCCACTCATCTTCCTCTCAGTTCCTTCAGACTAGTGTCAGCAGCCATTAGCAAACATCTGGTGGAGGTGACAAGCTAAACTCATTATAGGACGGTTGTAAACGTCACAATGGAGAAACGTGATGACTGCTGAAGGGGCCGTGTCGAAAAAGGTAGAAGGTTCTTAAAGAGACAGAGACCAATTTCAAGTGGTAAGGTACAGCTATGATGCAAAATCAATTGTTCTTTCCAGTTATTTTTGATAGACACATGATTTTCATAACAACTGAAGGTAACATAGTTATGTGATCAACATATGGACTGACACTACGTGTCTGGAAAATAAATAATATCCCCCTTCAGTTTGTATGCTTTTTATTGAATCAGGATTCCTTTACACTGCAGTGACACCCGGCAGTGACTGAGGCCTTTTTCACATATTGTTTTGAAACATTACAAACGTAAGATATAAAATGATACAGGAAATAGGAAGAGATGAGGATTGGACATACATCATACCGCAGGGTTCACTCACAGTCTAGAAAAGTCTGGAATTTAATTGAAGTATTTTCCAGCTCTAAGTAAGAAAACAGAAAATAGAGAATTAAATAAAATCACATCAGAACTGTCTTTCATTCCTTTCTAGTGTCCTTCTGCCAGTCTGGTTGTTGGGAAATGGCTGGAATGGCTTTGGAACCAAAACTACTGCAGATTTAGTACTGTATTTTCCGGACTATAGAACGCACCTGATTATAAGCCACACCCAGTACATTCTTAAAGGAAAAACCATTTTGTACACACATAAGCTGCACCTGTCTATAAGCCGCATGTGCCTACATACAGACGGTACACAGAAAGAGTTTTCAAAGTTTTAGTAATATACCTTAGCTTTTCTTTCCAAACAGTGCCTGTGACGCGGCAGTAACACAGCAGCAATACGGTAGTAACACAGCACTAACAGGGCTGGTTAAAAA